>CM031237.1:740365345-740640964 GCA_018340775.1 Taxus wallichiana var. yunnanensis | reverse complement strand
AATTTGGTTTTGGGTAGTTTTTGGTAGTTTGGAGCAGTGAAAAGGTGCTGAGAGACGTTTTGGAGTGCTACGGTTGGATGTATGGCTTGTTTTAAGTTTTATGATGACTGTGAGATCAATATATTTCCATTTATATATCACACTTGAGTTTTTTATGAGATTTGGGAAAGTTATTGCTTGTTTGTGCATGCTCTTGAGAGGCTTCATAAGGTGAGATGATTGTTTCATGGTTGAGTTTATGTAGGTTTTTAAGGCGTAGAAAACATGTATAAGTATGTTACATACTTTGGTGAAGTTGGTTTTGGTCTATAACATTCCCTTCTTGGTGAGTTGTTTGATTGGGTGTTTTAGGGCTTAACCAGGAGTCCTAATGAAGGTCTAGATGGTTCTAGGTGATGGTGGCGAGCTACATGGTCTTATAAGTTTTATTTTTATGATGTTATTATGATGTGGGGAGTGATTTTACACTATTATGGATGACCCATGTGAATTGTAATGATAAATCAAGTATAAAAGCAAGTTAGAAGGCTCATTTAAGCTAGTTGAGTATGAGGGAGAAAAGTGTGACCTAGAGGGGTGTTTGAAGGAAGAAAAGAAGGTATTTGTGACCTTATTGAGAGGGAAATGATGATATGATGTTTTATAGAGATATGTATTATATGGGTGAGCTAGGTTTATGTCAAAATCAGCTTGAAGTAAGAATTCTTGTGCATAGAGGCTAGAGAGATGGTTTGAGGAAGATAGAGAGGAGAGTGAGCTTCATAGAGTCATCATCAATTATTGAAGCAAAATTTTAGAGATGGAATTCATTTCAGATGGATTTTTTTGGTGTTGAGTTGTTTAGGGGTTTGGTGTTTCCTTGTAGGGTTGGTGCTCTATTAAACTAGGGGTTGGTGCTCCTTGTGGGGTTGGTGTCTCACTAAAGAAATATATTGTGTTGTGTAATATACATAAGATTCCTTTGTGTTGAGTAATATATGCGTAGAGGTTTAGTGGGTTTTATTCCCTTGAGGGTTTCCCACTTATATCTTATGTCTATGTTTGATATGTTCTTCTTGTTCATGTTTTGTTATGATTATTGAATGCATGATTAATGGTGAATGGTTAAGATGATGAATGATTAAATTTTAAGTGATTGAATGCTTTAATGCCCACTTATTCGCCGCCCTCTTAGTGGTTGTGCTTATAATAGTAGAGTGTATGGTGGCCATCGATTAAGGTGTTTGTATCCATCTTATTTATATTATAAAGAAGAGTCGAAGTCAATAGGATATGATAACTTAAGATATCAAAATTTGGACCAGTATGGCATTTGAAATTAATCCTTATCATTTATCGCATCCCATTAATCATTATTTAGTTAAGCGAATCATTCCTACACATATATTTATTAATTAGCACTCTTTTCCACTAGGTCACACTTGTTACTCATCACCGATAAAGAAAAACCCATTTTTAATATAAAACACATATTAAGATCACATTTAGTATGTCCAAGTCACATAATTCAATTTTTTCACCATAGTAGGAAAAATTTGGCCGTAACAGACAAATCCATTTGGGCAAATATTTCCTAAATCAAAAAATTTATCCTCTAAAGTATTAAAGGCTACTTTTTTAAACTCGCATGTTATCTAGTTTCAATTGAGTGGGAAAATATTTTGTAACGATCACCTATAAAAGCACACTTACCCTACCCATTCAAAGGGCCTCTAATATCACATCTTTGGGACCACCTAGGAGATCACAACAAACCACTAGATTACTAAGTACATCAACTAGCATTAATTTTGCATGCATCCTATACAATTGTCCTAGGCCATTTTACAAAGTTATATCTACACCAAAGATCATTTCCAAGTGTTGGAGGTCTTATTGGGGTCTTCATTACCAAAACACATTTTTACTACACATATTCATCGGGTGAGTAACTATGAGGTTTTAATGCCTCTTTGGAGTATTGGTACGTAGGAGTTATGGGGGAACTCAACCTAATCAAACTAACTCCTTTTTAGGTATTTAAAGAGGAAAGTTAGGGTTTGAATAGAAGAACCCCTAATCTAATTCAAAATTGTGATTGCATAATCATAAGCACATGAAGAGAATCTACAAACACAAAAGATCATAGTACCAGAGTTGAGATTTTGCCAAACCCTACACAGTTAAAATCTATTCATTCAGGAAATATCTATTTGGGAAAATTTTCCCTAGCCAATAAAAATTTTCCTCCTCTCATATTTAGACTCACATAATTTTAGGATATTTTAATGACATTTTGCTCATCCTTTTACACACGTTTAGATCATTATTACTTTGTCTCAGCCAATAAATCGAGTGTAATATCTTATAACCCTAACCAATATTATCTAGCTTTCAAAATCTTATATGAGATTGTAATAATTGCAATACATGAATTGTGTGTGTGTGTGTGTGTATTGTATTTATAACTTTAGATCATATTTACACATAACAATTAATCATAAATTAGATTAACCCTAATCTTGATATTACATTTTGGTGAACTCATTTATTTAAAATTACACATAATCTAGGGCATTGTGCCTCATCTATAGGGTTTCAAAATTTTCAAAATATGATCATTTCTTGCATTTTAGGGTTTCTTGAAACCCTAATTCATTTTAGATCCTACTGATGGTTGAGATTTATGTATTAATAATAAAAGAAATACTATCTAAGAAGCATAAGCTCAACATAAAATTAAAACAATTTTCCTCCTTAATATTTACAATATGATGTGTGACTACTGATATCCATTTATTTGACCACATTATGGCTATAGATCGTACCTTGAAATCTAAGCCTATAATTGTATCTCCATAACATACTACCCCACAACCCATGACACCTACTTTTAAAAAAATATCATTTATTCCCAATAAATCAATTAATTTTGACAAAATCTTGGAATAGAACTATATTCAATTACCAATATCTACCCAAGTTGACATGACAATGACACATAACGCCAAGTTTAATCCTAATACATCTTTTACTTACCATCAATGTTGTACATGCTACCAACTATTATTTCAAATTATTTGGGAAACTTCAAAAGCCTCATTGATGGTCACATTCTTTTTCATTGATTTTGACACTAAACACATGGATTTTGACCTACTTAGAGTCCCATCTTATACACCCTTTACAAAAGACATGCCTATCATAGATCCTATAATTATTCTCTATATAACTCTATAATATTATTGGTGAAATATTTTTCAAGGAAAAAATGTGGATTTCATCAAGCTCGCAGGACTAAGTTCCTCAACTTCAAGATGGGGTGGCTCCCATTTATTGAAAGCTAGAAAATTATGTACACTAAGTTATCGCTTGGGGTGGTCGTAGATCATAGGAATGTGCGAAACAACCTTGTTGGTGGATCGGAAATATCTAATAGAGAGAGGTAAATATATGTAAGTGAGGAGAGAAAAATGAGGAGAATTGTATTAATGAGTTGACCCTATATTTCATTAACTACCATCTAGATAGATTTCAGATTCAATCAAAAGACACAACACTTGTAATTTATATAAATAATATGAAAAAATAAAAGATATTGAAACAAAGTTCACTTCACCGATTTCATTCCATTTCAATACGCATAAAGTCCTTATGTCCTTACAAAATTGCTATACATTTGGATGAGTGAAAAGAGGGAGAATGGAGGATTTATAATATGTTATAAGAGAGAAAAAAATCGATTCTTAGAATGGAGATGGGACTCAATATATTTCCAAAACAATTGACCTTTAATATTCCTATATGACTATCCATATTCCTTTCTAGAATAAGACATTTTCCCTTAATTTAATAAAAGTGCTTTTATAAAAGTGGAATATGAAGTCACTTAAGTTACTTTTCAAAAAAATGCATCCCTGACGAATAATTACTAGAATTATGAACTACGAAGGGGGCCCTATATCCACAATTTATATGAGAGAGAAGAGGTTGGAGGATATATAAACATCAAGACATTGTAAGTTAAATTAACTAATTAAGTCTAAATAGGATTAGATGAGATCATCATTGGGTGTAAAATTCATTTGTTCATCGTATCATGACCACGGCTTCGTTGTGGGGCATGACACAATTGAGAATGAATAACCCGCACCCACCTTGATGATCCTTCCTAAAACATGATTAGGCCTTAATCATAGGTAAAGCGCAGTTCATAAATGATAGTGAATCTTTTTGGTTATTTGTATTCCGGTTACTACATTTTAATCGGTTTGGTCATCTTTTGTTATATTCAAATTTTGCATGACCGTGATGATAATTGTCTCTATTTTATTTGACAATGCTATATCAAACCAGCTTTATGAGAATATTGAATTATTTATTTACGGATTTGGTGATTTTTGTATTGGAATGTTTTATATAAACTTGGAAATTCAACTAATTTTTATGGTAATATATTGTTGGAAATATGTGGACTTGTATTATGAATGTTAATTTTAACTTAACCATTAAGTTGGGTAACAACTAAAGTAAAAAAATGTATGAAATATTAATTTGTGTGTGTGTGTGTGTGTGTGTGTGTGTGTGTGTGTGTGTGTGTGTGTGTGTGTGTGTGTGTGTGTGTGTGTGTGTATATATGTGTGTGTGTGTGTGTGTTAGAGGATTTGGCATGTAAGCCAAAAATTTTATTTAGTTATTGAAATTTATGGGTTTCATAAAGTGAAACACCTTCATGTGGCATGAGTGTACGACATGCACTAAAACATGTCTTGGCATTGGGAAGCCCAAAAAATCTTCAATATGCCCAACTATAGTTCTTTCATTATAGGAAAATTTTTTTCTTTTGTCTATTTTCATTCTCCCCTTCGCAATACCTACATGAGTTTTGAAGGAAAGAAGGATTCAACTTATTGGAGGCTAGAAGAGTAGAAGGTTGTTGATTCAAACAAGGTTTACTTCGAGGCAGGGTAATATCTTCTCCTTTTTATTAGTGCATTATTTGTAAAAAAAGAGGAAATACACATTCTATTTTTAATGGCAATCAAGGGAATTGTGGACAACTTTTGATTTAATGGTTTGGAGATGAAGTTTAAAAGCAAATTGATGGATTCTATATTCTTTTTAGTTTTATTTGTGTGGTTTTAACCTAACCCGAGAAAAATATGAAGATGGTATTTTGGGTTTTGATCGGAAAAAATAAAGTAAAAGAAAGGTTGAAAATTCCTTCTCTACATTATAATAAATTATACCCAAAAGGAAAAGAGTTGGGTTTTCTGTACAAGAAGAAGGAAAATGTTTTGTGAATTTGTGTGTTTAAAATTGATTTGTGCTTGTGGGTTTTCATTTTGTTAAATTAAAATTTGGTTGTGTTTTCACGTAAACAAATCGATTTGCATAAAGGAATCGATTTGGGATATCTAGTATGATTGAAAAATGACAAGTAGAGCATGAGAATCATCAAGAAGCCTTTCTCCGAGTCATTTACATTTTGCATCCACCGATTGGTTCCGACCTCCCAAGGATGTATGCGAGGCAAACTGCCGGTGGAAATGAAATATATGCTAGATGTGGAAAAATTAGTTCGGGAAATCCTATATCCTTGACACATAATAATGGATCTGCTAAATCCAAAGCAAAGAAGGATCTCCTAACTTGTAGTACCCCTGGTGTTATGGATCGGTTTAACACTATAGACATTTGAGGCTCTAATCTAATGTACGAGCTCTGTCGAGATCTTATCTATTTGTTGTTGGATTCGTGGAAAGTGACTTTGTAGGTGCTTTGTATATATTTCCAAACGGGATCATGAAAGTGGTAGCAAGAGGTGTAGTGGATTTCTGATAAATGAACAATTTTTGATTTTGACCCCGAAAATATTAGCTTGATCGATTTTGATGTTTTCACGAAAATTTGTGTAATGATATCAAGCGGGAGCAATGAGGATCTAAATATTCTTTTGTACGTAAACTAGTGTCAATGCTTAACCGATTAATAAGCCCGTTGGGTTGTGGTATCTAGGGGATCAAAACCATGAGTTCTTGGTTTCGAGGACCCTTTATGGTCATGTGAAGAATCAATATCTTCTTTCTACTATCCAGTAGTCATCAAGATTTTTCAACCTTTATGTTTAATATCGGGAGTTGAATGCTATCTTTTCGGAATACCTCACGGGTGTCCTAGCAATGACTTATTAGCGTAAGCTCGTGTGCTATATCAATGAGAAGGTATCCTACATGTTATTGCTGTGGAACTAATGGATCATAACCAAATGTTTTCTCTCTTTGGGGTTCTTGTATGGTGTTATGGACATCTTATCAAGGTAATCTATAGTTGGGTTGATTTGACTAGAATTTGTATGCTTTATCATCTTTGATGTTTAATTTTCTCAACTTCTCACTAATTTCTTGTAGGTTTGTTGTTGTTTGGAAGACATGGATCCTACGACCTTGATCTATATCCACTAATGCCATGAAGAGATTCGTATGTGGTATTACTAGTTCGATATGTAATCCTTGGGCTCTCTTGGTCCCGTAATAGTTATTAATGAAATAACTAAACTTAAGCCCGAATATGCAAGCAATTAATTATGAAAATGAATCTATGTTATATTTATTCTTTTTGTATTTTGGAGATATGAACTTGAATGATTTTAAAAGCAACTAATCTAATAAATTCAAATAATTGTTTTAACTAATCTAAGAATAAAGCTAAAATAAGCAAGGTAATAGATGTAACTATTTAAACTTTTTCACTTGTGATTTGATCTGAATATAAATATCTAATTGATTTAATTAAAAGACCTCAATCTTACCTCAAAAGTGAGGAATAAATCACATCTTCTTAGAAACTATCATTCTGCAGAAATAGTTTACCCGACAATATTGAGAGTGAGCTTTAAGCTGAAATGAAATGATTCACTACTCTATTTGATATATATTGAACTGGACAACTTTGACAATTCAAAATGGAGTCTGAACAGAGATACTCTAAGATGAATGAGGAAAATCTAGTTGTCGAACCATCGTAAAACGTGTCATCGGAGAAACTTCAATGATCTCTTTGTTCCTATGTGTTCTCGTGAATCCATAAAAAGTGAGAATGTGACAGTAGAAGGAGAATATATTCAAACATCGGCAGATTGGAGATAAACTAAGGCTAAATGCAAGTAGGAGAGAGATAGCGACTTAAAAACGAGCTTGGCTATGCGATTCCTAGCAGGATTGTTGCAAGGATACGACAAAACACACCTAAAATTCTAGGATATATACTTCCTATGATGAAACAACAACCTATAACTCTAAGTAGAATCAAGATTCAAATGAACTTAATCTAGAACCAATGTTGTATATATTAAGCCATTTGTTTTGAGAATAAAAATGGAACAAAATGAAACAAGAGAGATCAAGTGATCTCTAAACCTAAAAATAGGAGCCTTCATCTATTGAGAACTTATACTAAGTCTGGAAGACATGTTGAGATTATTGAGGAAGGAAATAAGGATAATGACTCAGAGAGAGAGGGGAATTTGCTTGTAAAGTTTCGATTACGGGTTTACTTCGGGCATGAATATCTTTCTTTTCTCTGTTGCATTATTTGTAAAAAAGGTGAAGTACTAATTGTTATGCTTTAATTTAAAAGGGAGGAAATTGTGGAGTGGCTTTTGAAATTCTAAACAAAGAGATGAAGTGGTATGAAAAGGTTTGATGGATTGATTTTCACGTTTTGAGTTTTCTTTGTGAAGGTTTTAAGTGTGGCTAAAACAACCGCGAGATGGGGTGGGTCCTATAATAAAGACCAAAATAAAGTGAAAAAGAAAGGTTAAAAAAACATTCTCTACATTATAATAAATTATAGCAAAAGAAAAGCATTTGGGCATGTAAATGTATACTCAACAAGAAGGAAAACGGATTCTTAACACCTTGTAAGAAATCGTATCATCATTGGGGTTTTCATAACCTCTTTTTAAACTAAAATACAATACATACAATTTTGGGTACAAATCAATTTGGGTAACCCAATCGATATGGGTATGTAACTGGTTGGGGTTTTGTATTTTTCTTCTTGGTTGTTATATGTAGGTCGATTTTTAATTTATTGAGATCTTTTGAATGATAATTTTTGGTTCAAAGCTCTTACATGGGGATGAATTTTCAAAATTTTATTATTATGGACCACTAAATTGGTTCATGTATAAATGAGGGTGTCTTGTTATGTGTGAATAATTACAAAAAAATGGCATTTAGCTTGTAACTTCAACCTAGAAATATGACTTGGATTCTTGTAAGACTGTGAAAAAGAAATTGCTTGTCTTGGTAAGGGCATGAAAGCCATGATAGCTTGACCGAGATGCACCAAGGAGTAATTGGAGGCATGATTGGGTTTAAAATAATGATATCTTATGAAAGAAATTATTAGTTGTTCTTTTACTAAAAAGAGTATGTTTAAATGATGTAACCATGGTGTTGCTATATTGTTGGTTGGACTATTGTTTTTTACCAGATAGAACATGTTAAAGTGATGTGAATATGATGATATTTTTGCTAATTTGTAGAGCTGCTCATTGACTGAAAAAAATACTCTTCTTAATCATATTGTTTTTACAAAGTTATGTAGAAATTTTAAATGTCAAATGCTTATTGATTGAAGCTGGAATACGGATGTATTGACCTTTGTGATTAGAGGGAAACATGATCACTGAAATAGAAATTGGTTGTTCTATTTGTGTGCACCCATAGTTGTATCTTTATAGAAACAGGTAGTAATACATTTTTGATTTATATTACCATGTGCTTGTTGATAAAACAACATGTATATCCTTTCATATTTTATTAATTAATTGCATTAGAAAATGGAGTTAATATTCATGCCAGTTCATTTGAACTAACATCATACCACTACTCCAGTCTTGTAGGACCATTAGCCATTACATTCGGATGTGTGGAAACTCATGTCTTGTGAATTTTTATCGTAGCATGGATCTAAATGAGATACTTGGATTTCAATTGGTGAAAGGATGATATCCTTGAATTCTTGGCTGAATTATTGGGATCTTGGACCCATTGTAAATATTCAAACCTCACTATGTGAGAATTATTATATCGGTTATATATTTCACCTTAATGGCATATGTAATATATGATTTTAATAAAGAGATGATTACTTTGTGTGTAATAATATCTCAATATGAGTAAATGATGAATACTTGAGTTGTGAAATCTTACTTTTCACAAATTGTTGAATACATTTATTTGATAGTTATCAATGTATGAAGCTAATAATTGGGCAATTATTGTAACAATCAATTGTCTTTAATTTCTAAATTAAATAAGCTATTTAGTGGCATAGCTAATCAAAGGAATAATTAAATATACATGTTTTAATATATATTTAATTTGGCCTTTCTGTAAACTTGGTATTAATATGATAAGATTGTAAATCTTGTTGTATAGAGAATGGAAGAGTATCATTGTAAAAGGTAATTTAAGGTTAAAGAATCAAACATCAAGAAAAAAGAGACTAAATGGGATGGTAAATAGATGAAAAGATCCATTAGGCATATTAAGGGATAAGTACATGCGAATGTTGATATAGTTACATTTCAGCATAATGAATGTACTTATCTCATAAAGATCCTAGTTGGCCTTTGGCATCTATCTCAATATAAACTCTTGCAAGATAGGTTTAATTGGAAATAAAATAAAAACAAACTATAAATATCTAGATAACTGTGAAAGGGATAGTTGTGAGGTGGCGGAAGACTTAAAACTCATAAGACTAGTGTGTTGTCTTGAGTTTAGCCATAACCTGCATGGTGGATAACTTTGGCCAAAGTAATGCATTGATGGTTGTGCATTATCTGATCACCTAGTCCTCCAATTAAATAAAAAAATTGCCTATAACTTGATCATGGGAAGTTGAAATACTGAACATGAGGTAGACAATGGTCGAATACCAGAATACGAAGTCAGGAAACTAGCTTTGTGGTAGACCCAAGGACTTTCACATAGTTCCCATGACCTTTAAAAGGTTGAGCTGAAATGCTAGTAAGCATTGTCACTCAAGTAGTGAAGAAGGGAGATTGGGAGATTGTGGAGATCTACATGGGATACACCCTTCTCGGCCACACATGGCTTACATGGATGTTTATGTGTTAAAAAAATCCTCATAGATCATTAAAGAGTGAATGAAAATTGATTAATGAATTTGATTAAATAAATCTATATGATTACAATCCTTGTGTAATTTGTTATTATGTTTATGTGTTAAAAAAATCCTCATTTTAAGATCATTCGAGGTCGATCGACTTCCTTCTGTGATGACATATTGCACCTTTGCACAATGGAGTCAATCCATGCTTCGATCATCCTTCCCATCTTTCCAAAATGCTAAGATTATTTAACAACATGTGGGTAAAACTTACTCAGGGGAGTAATTGACTCATATGGAATGAGAGGAGGATCCTCAAGGTCTAAGTGGGTGTAGATATATGATGTCAGTACATGCACCTAAATTTCCAATTGTTCTTCAGTTGATTCACCTTTCCTTGTTTGAGAAACCAATTTGGCGAATGTTTTCTCAAAGTTGTGAATGTCTCCTTAAAAACATAGATCTTTAAGAGGATACATAGTCATCTCATAGTCAAATACCTAAATTTTAAATTCATATTTATCCAACCTTGGATGAGAAAACTTGATGAATTGAGACCTTGAGGCATCGATCACGAGCGAGAAGTCATCTTGGATTTCTGAGGAGTTGGTGTGAGTTTCCAAAGCTCAAGATATATTTCAATCATTGGAGTCTTTGCTTTGGAAATAGTACGTTGACAATTTTTATAATATCTTAAATGCCTAGAAAGCACGACCTATGGAGGAAGATGATGCATGAATCACAAGACTATCTATAGAAGAAACAGAGACTAAGGCTTTACTCTAAATGGGAAATGGTTTGTGATCACTATCCATCCGAGATTACACTTTGGAATCACAGGGGACCTGTGAGGTGATTGCATGAGGGGTTAGGAAGACTTATATTTGTTCCATTTAGCCAGAGATGATGAATTCTCTCGGTTGATAGTATATTGGTCATCCCTTCTCACTAGTAGTTTCCTATGGGGATAATCAATGTGAGACTCTAGAGATATTTATTGGGAAAGTTTCCTTGCTTGAGGGATGTCTTTATTCCTAGGAACTATTAATTTTATGAGATATGCCTTATTCCCTAACTTCTCAAACTACTTACTAGAAGATGAAGTTGTATAGTGTCTCTCGAAAGAGTTTAGTTCATACGCCTTTTTGAGAAAACATCTTTATGACTGTGAAGAATTGTTGCGGTAGGAGATATGACATAAAAAGGCTCCAAAATGATCATTTCATTTAAGGGAGAGGTTTAAAGTAGATGGAATCCATATATTTAGGTTTAAATAACTCACTAGTATCATCCACTATATCCTCAATGACCCATTCGAGATGATAGTATTTCATTTATTGTACTTTCATCCTTGAGAAGTCTCATTACCTAACTTCTATCTCACCAACACAATCTTCTATTTTGGGTTGATGAGCAATGTCAAGATTATTATGTTTGGCTCCCATGTACTTTATTACGAAATTATTCCTAGTGGAGTAAGTGTATATATTGAATGGACATAGGAAGCCTCAATGTTATATGCATCCCCGAATTCCTACAAAAGTAAATACCGAGGTGAATTGTGAATGCTACTCCTTTCTTCTTTATTTCATGAAATTTGAGATGTACTTTAGAAAACTACTTACATAGTTCAATGGGGAAAAATTATTACTTCGATATCGAGGAATCTTCATGGGAGCATTTTTGAATCCTTCAACATGGATGTAGGTGAAATTTTTGAGATGTGTGAAATAGATCACATACTTCTTGATCAACTCACAAGATTTCATTAAAAATCTAAAATTGACATTCCCTTATATTTTTCTTATTAGGAGCATCACAAAGACATCGTTAACTCAGGTGTAATTCCTCTTGTACTCTCTTAAAGTGAACCATGGATGTACTTGGTATACTTTGGAGCACCTTTATGAAGATTTCATTTAAGACAATCTAAGCCACTTCTACAAAGTTGCAACAACATACACAAAATAGGAAGTCATTGTGAACTTCTCGGTCCTTCTAAGGATTATCAATTGAGAATGAAAATTATCACTAATTATTTGAATCCAATCAATATTATGAATTTCATCAATGGAAATCAAGAATAAACTGGGACATCCATGGATGGAAGTCTTTAGTTGATGCCTCTCCCATGAGCCTATTGAGTACCGATCTATGCAATTGAAGATGTTCTCAATGAAGTTAAAATGAGAGAGAGTCTTAGGAATGTGTGAGATATTATGAGATTTCTTCATCTAGTTTCTAATCATTAATCCTTATAAGTAAGACTCATTTCTTTCTCACTCGATCAATACATCTTCCTTTCTCAAGATCACTTTGTTCTTGGGTCTTGGGATACACGTGTATTTTGAAATTCCCCCAAAGATAAGATAATAATGATGTATCCATCATTAGTGGTGATGGTTTGAATCTCTAGTTCATAGTTTTGGGCATAAGTGACAACAAGGTTAGTGTCTTGGAGAGCCATATAAACCTAAAAATTAGTAAAATCTATTATGGAAGATCATATCGGCTAGTGCGGGGTGGGTTCGGTCTTCCATTCTTTATTCTAGGTCCTAGAAATCCATGTGCTATACATTATTGTCTCTAATATTTGGATATTCGATACCATGGCTGAAATGAGTTCATATCTATAATAATAAAACTTCATGTTGTGATTTTTTTTGCATTAGAGGATCTGGGAATGCTAACATAGCTTGGAGAAACAAGAGGAATGAGTTCTCATTTTAGTTTACACACATTTGGGATTTTTAATGATATTTCCAACTGTAATTTTGTTTAGATTATAATGAGATAAAAACATATCCAAATTGAATGGGACTTGATTTTTCATAAAGATATTTCAAAAGGAAGAGATGCTCTAGTTTTCGTGATTATCTCTTATCGCAAATGACAAAACAAGTTTTGGTTGCACTGTGGGTTTTTGAAATTGTGTTTATGAGAAAAAATGGACCAAAAATCATGAAATTAATTCCTCCATTCTATAAAATGAGGAATATATCAATGTGGAGGTGTTTTGTAGGAAAACTCATGGGAAAAGTCTCATAGGATTTGACCTTGGGGTTTAAAAGAAATGAACATTTGAATTTTTAGAAGAAACATGGGGAAACAAGAGTTTCTACAACAAAAATTTCAAGTAAGAAGAAAAAACCACCTTGTTACAAAAATTTTGTCTAATATCATCTTAAATGTGTTTTGATGGAGGACGAGTGTGTATATTTTCAAGGAATTTTAGCCATGGGAGCTCAAGATATGAGCAAAATTAGTTTGGGCAACACTAGGGCATCCAACTAGTTTTCATGGCCAAATGGGAGGAGAAATGGAGTTTCTAACATGCACTTTATCTATTTTGGAGTTGTGGTTTTGGAGGGAAAACATAACATTCAAAACATGACTTAAGTGGAGGTGGGGTTTGGGCTTTGCTCAAACAAACATGAAAATGCACCTACTTTGCATTCTTCACTCCCAAAGGGAGATCCAATCAGATTGAGGCACACTTACGGAGTTCATGCAACATTTCAAAGTATGTCAATGCAATTAGGAGCTCAAAAATGTACCTAGGCCTTTGGGTTTGCACTTTTTCACCTTTCACAAGCCAAATCTTCTAATTTTGAGTTACTTTATGGGTTTAAAGTGGGTCAATCAACATGAGGCACATTTATGAGGGTGGGGAATCATAAAAAATAATGAAAACTTTGTTTTCCACCTCCCAAAATGCCACCATGCTCCATAAGTGTGCCCAAGTCACTTAAGTTGCTAACATCAACAACTCAACGAAGAATTAGAATGTGAAAAACACTTTTTGGGTCTAAGAACCAAAAATTAACATTTCTAGGGGTATAATATATCATCTTGACTAGTAGATTGACAAAAATCCAATGGAACCACTTAGAAAACTTGAAAATGCATTATTTTTTTAGTTTTAAGCCAACTTACCTTTTTGGTGTATGAAGGAGCAATAATGAGTTGAGTTGTCACAGGAGCTTGAGATGAGTAGGAACAAAACCAACACTTGGACCTTGAAGAGTACTCAATGAGCTTCAATTTGACCATTTTTTAGGTTTTTAAATCCACCTAGGTTCTTGAAACCTTATGTGTAAGTTCTCTCTTTCATAAAGACTAAGGTGCCTCGGTGTCTGTTAGAAAGGGTTCCATTTTTGTGCTTCCAAAACCTTATCTCAAACACACTTGGAATGCGTATACTATGAAACCTTTAAAATGGATTTAGTCTAGGATTCCAAAACCACCTAAGGATCTCGAACCCTTTCTTACAAGATGACATTTCTCAAATGAATAGAAACACCTTTCCCTCAAAAGTGTTAGAAGAGAATGTGTTCTCAAAACTAGTCCAAAGCTTCTTAAACCATATTGTCATGAAGTAAACCCCAAGAAATTTATTATGGCTAGGTTCTAAGCTCCTAAAATCATTTGAAGATTCCAAAACTTTCCACACAAGTTGATATTTGCAAAGAGACAATTTTGACCAACTTTCTTAAGAAATGACACAAATTTTCATGGGGTTGTCAAGTAAAATGCCGTGAAATTTTACATGCCAATAGTTGGATCATACTTAGGGACTTTACTTGGTTTGAGTGAAGCACAATTGAGGCAAGAAGGAACACTAGAATCTCACAACCTTAAGTAGACTAATGCCTTATCCATTGGGAAGACAAGACTTAAAGGGACGTTGGAATGAGATGAGATGAACACAAAACAAGAAAGGAAACACACCACATGAAAAAAAAAAATCTAAATCACCTATAATATAAGTGGGAGGACAACATGATTTCAATATCTATACAATTTCAAGTATTTCCCACTTTGGGAAAATTTTAAGGAGTGTCATCCAAATAAGACGGATATAATTTATTGTCTCCACAAAAATGTCTAATGTTGAAAGGTCTCAACCACAAATAATAAATCTTCATATGGATACTTTTTGGTTCTCTTCTCTTGTCCCACAATAGGATAAGGTCTCTAATTTGAAATTCTATTTCACAGGTTTTTACGATTAAATTTTTTCTTCACCTTGATGTTCTCTAATCCGAGCTTAACCACCGCATGACCCTTTCTTCATTGAGCTTCTCGAGGTAAAAGATACTTTTATCCAAGGATTCATGGAATTGGCCATCTTCCACCACCTTTACCAGTTGTAAGGTAGGTAACTCAACTTATATGGGCACTTTTGTATCCATCTCGTACAACAATTGAAATGGTGACATTTTGATTACTTTCTTGGGTGTGATCCAATCATCCCATAATGCATCATATAATTTCTTGTGATAATTCCTTTTACTCTTATCAACTAACTTATAGATGATCATTATGATGTTCTTATTATCATATTTTTATGACCATTTCCTTATGGGTAATAATCAGATGAATGAGAGAGAGAAATACCGTGCTCATAGAAGAAGTTGGTCAGCCCCATGGAATAAAAGCGAGGTGGCATTATCTGTAACAATCTTATGTGGAACGAGAAATAGACAATGATGTTTCCCTTAAGTAAGTTTCATACCATTTGTTGTCATGCAAAATGACTATCCTAAAAATTCAAACTTTCAAGCATGCCAACTAAGCCCATAATACAATTTGTTTCTTTCCAATCGACTAGGCCCTCCTCTACCCAACCTATCTCTAATGGAAACATCAATCCAGGTTTGAGGAAGGTACTAATTATTTTTCAATCATGTCTTAGTCTGCAAGGAATTGTGATGAAGCTAATCAAATGATTCAGTGAAGTTTGAATAAATATTGTAGACACAAAATCACACACTTTAGGTAATTATCTAGTCTTGATTACATACTACAATTCATATGATTCCTAAGTAAGAAAATTACTAATCAACCTATGTCCTTGGCCATCTTTGTTTTCTTTCTGATCTCACTTTTGGTCTTACACTCTTTCTAGCTTAGTCTATCTTTTCATACCTCAGCATTTATCAACCTAGACACCGGCCTTGACCAAGACCCAGTGTCGGCACTCTCGTCCCCCTCTGGGTGCCCTTGACCTCTTTATACTTTGTTCACATATTTTGGGTAATTTCTTGTCATTTAAGCATCTTATCTTTTTTGTACTCAGCCTTTTCGGGGTTAATTACGAGATTCAAGCAAGGGAGTCATATAAATATAAATTTATGTGCTCATAATAAAGGACCAACCACTCGAGCATTAGCTATCACCACCTAAGGTTACATCCAAAGGTTATTGATAGCATTAAACCATCCATTCTAGCATTCATTCAAGGACAAGGGACTGCATTATTATGCATACACTTCATAGGAGGGGAGTATATTCTATTCCATGCACATATCTATTATATTTTCTTACATCTATCTACTTGCTTGCTATCAAAGTGCGTCACACACAAAATCCACCTAGGGCATGATTCCGCACACACACACACACATAGAAATACATTGGGTTTGAAATGTAGTACAGTGACATTGATTGTAAGATCACTTGTTTAATAGTTGAGGATAGTCCGAACCCTCATTTTACATCTTTCTTTTTAGGATTTTGATGTCTCTTTTAGAATTTTGTAGGTCATTATTTCATTGAAGGTGTCCAACAACCTCGATGAACATTGTATGATATACTAGCGACAAAAAATCAAAGGACATAGAGAAAACCTTGTGACCAGTCAAATATGGTTTTCTGAGCATTTTCACAGTCACAAATGCCTCTTTGCTAGTCCTTGATGCCCGTAGAGCACCCCTACCCTTTCTCGGGTGCCCCTGTCTAGTGCGTTCCTCCATATTTACATTTTCTAAGCTTCATTATGTCATGATACTGTGCTTCGTATTTTATAGTTTTCTAGCTTTGGGTAATTTTGGGATTTCTGAATCAACTAAGCTTTTCTATATCCTCTTTGCACTTAAGGTTTCATATTTCCTAGCTTAGTTTGCTTGGGTTAATTTCTTTACTTAATTGATTATTCATTTACTGCTAAAATAGCAATTAAATTGAGCATTTTCAAAGCATAATTTATTCATATTTTTCTTAATCATTTGGTGAACCCATGTTCGAATACTCTTGGATCCTCATCTTTCTTCTATCATGGCTCATAAGGTCTCTCAAGTCTCCTTGCATCAATTGCTTTGAATGCACCCATCTTACAAATATGTTCTTCTAAAATCCCTAAACATTATGTATCTTCCTAGTGATACACCACCTGCTCAAATTAATGTTATCTTCGATCATCTTTCTAATGACTCTCTTGGTTCTAATTCCCATCAACCTATGTTGGCATCACTTCAATTTTTGCATTCTTTATTTCAAGACAAATTTTAGGCTATGGAATCCATGATTACATCTCTTAAATCTGAAATCCAACATCTTAAGGATGTTTCTCAAGCTCATGTTAGTTCTTTTACTACATCTCATCCCACTTCTATGTCTTGTACTTTTGCCCATATCAGTGAACCTCAAATTTTGCCACTCCCCACTCCTCTCAAGTTTGATTTCAATGTTAAGCAACAAGATTTACTTCTACTGACTTCTCACTCATCACTTGATTAGCTTGTCATCTACTCGATTAATATCCTCCTTATCAACGTGTAAAATATCAAGGTCGCTTCCATATTGTAATTATCATCGAATTAATGAACATAATGACAATGATTTTTATGCTTTAAAATGAAGAATCAAGCATATTGAGCGTCAATGTTTTATCTCATTCACTGCACAAAATGTTCTTTTATATGGTCCTCTATAATTGTTACATCTCAATGGGTTCCTAAATCTTATTCGTTTATGTCTAATGAGCATCATGTCATCACTTTTAATGTTTCTTCTTCCATCACTCAAGCACTACATATGTAATATACTCAATTTAAGCAACCGCCTCTCAAAATTAGTCTCACTTTGCCTCCTCTCAAGTCATCTACGACACTATCAAGTCAACTTAAGCAACCTCCATTAAAAATTAGTTCAACACCTCCTCCTACTGAGTCTTCTACAACGTTACATAATAATCCACCACTTCTTCCTCCCCAGCCACTTGTTTTCAATTCAAAGCAACTACTCCTCCTCTATTGATGGCCAAGACACATTTCAAATTTCTCCACCATCGCATGGTCCTCCTGTTGCTTCTGCCTACCATTATGTTGGCCCTCTCACTTATCATGATATAAATGAATATCTCCCACATTGGCAAGGTCTCTCTCGCGTCACGCTGCATAGATCTACATCATTGGCACACTTGGGGGCATCATGCTTAATCTCCCCCTTCTAAGCATCACCATGTTTTATCATTTTGTACTATTACGCTAGACACTTCATATTTCACATCTTTGAGAAATCTTACACAACTTGATACATATGTATCGTCATTTCCCAATGACGCACTCTCATGTTATGGTTCACACTTGATTGTTGAGGGCATACTACATACATGAAACTCACACACTACACTACACACTACATACTTCGGACATCACGCACTCATCTATTTCTCGCAACATCCACTTCATACATTCATGATATATATTTTTGACATCTACTTTCACACGCTACGGTCATTACCCTATGACACACTCTAGTTCCATGGTCCATACTCGATTTTGAGGGCTTGCATCTCAAATGAACCTCATCATACTCACATGTTCAATCACTCACACACTATACGCTTTACACTTTGACGATCACATATTTTTAATATAAATAATTCAAACCATTTCCCGATGATGCACTCTCATTTACAATTCATTCTTGACTACTGAGGGGGATATATAAATGAACCTCATCACATGCATACACATCCATACTCACTCGGGGGACATGGCTCTTATCACACTCACTTTGCGTGCCATTTCATTTACACTCCACAACATATTGCATATCTTGGCACGCATTTAGTCGTGCTTGTATTTACTTGTTACATGTACACTCTTTAACACATACTACACAAATATCTTATATGTCATTATCCTTATCATACATACATGCGTGTTCACTTGTTTTTAGTTGTGATCGTAGATTCTACAGATACATACATGCAACATGGATGTTTGGTGTACTACCTATTACCAGTCCCACAGTAGCTCCTGGGGGCATCCACTTTCGTACACTACATGTGTTATTGTTTCATTTTGTTTCATAGCACATTGTTATCATATTATACATGCCTTGACATACCTTTTATCTTTATTCATTCTAACGATGCTTCATGTGTAGAATTTGACTTTGCAGTCTATTTTCCACCATGGTTGTCTGTTACATTGCTTGTTCTCACTTGTCATTATTTTCCATTATTTATGGGATTTGCCCTTTGTCTTGTGTGCACACTTGTCTACTTTTGGCCTAGTCAGCCTTGATTGTCTTGTGACATCATGAGTGAGTGATGTTTGAAACCCACTTTTTGGTTTACATTGTCTTCTTGCATGTTGTCTTCTTGCGTCTTAGATTACAAATTGTTTACTTTTTTCTAGCTTACATTTTACATGCATGTTTGCTTGTACTAACACTTGTCTCTTAGCCAATTTTTTTTCATGTGCCTTGGTTTTTACCAAGCACACTCCCTCCCCTACAGGGAAAAGTTTCATCATTAACAGTCGGTCCTCCTTTGGACCACATACTCCTCAACGATGTCGCATGCACCCCAAATGAGGGGGAATAATTTGGGTGAATCAGTCACCCCATACATTAGTTCACTGAGACAATTAAGCACAACACAAAGTGCTAGTACAACACAATCATTAGTATTATATAGGGCTTAGAATCTGACTTGGGTCCTTAACACACACACACGAAGTGCCCAAACCCATATAGTAACTCTTGGGGCCCTGGCCCTTTTTGGGCCTTTGTGACTAGGGTAGATAGTTACACAAAATTTTTCAATACAACACAGTTTATAGCACTCCACACAACAGATTTATACAGGACGGAGATAGTCCTTAGCACTCTCATGACATACATACAACATTTTTATTTTTGGCATTGGGTCAAAAATGGTCGAACCAGATCATATTTTTACACACCATCTATAGTGGTGTTCTACATTACGGGAAGTAGTTAAAGGTTGGAGGATGACACCAAAATTTTCTCCCTACAATTATTCCAGATCATTGGCGGGAGAACTCACAAAATCTCGAAGTTGACACAACTAGCATGAGATCACCCAAAAACTCGATTCTTCTACAACATCTACAAGATCCTTTCTACACTCTTTCCTCATCACGAATCAGGTGCACATGTTCCTTTTTCACATTTTTCATTTTACATACTTCTTTACATGATTTTTACACATATACATGTGTATTTGACTACTTGTTTGTTCTTCTCTTTTATAGGTCCATCCATATGGGAAGTGGTAGTCAACATCATTCATCACCATCCTACATCAACAAACAACATCAAACACACAAGAATCAACATCAACAATAGGCACATTGGTGACATATACAACATGTGTTTCTGCCCTAGGGTCATTATCTCATCACTTTTTGCACTTTCTCATCTTTAGTCTCCATGCTCCACCTTTTTATCACTCCATTTTCCTTGTCTCTCGAACATTTCTCATCCATCGATCTACATGGTTATCAAGTACGCATCTCTTATCTACTTTATGTTATCGATATTTCTCTCAACAACATAAAGTGGGGGAAAATATAGACACAAAATCACACACTTTGGGTAATTATCTAGTCATGATTGCATACTACTATTCATATGATTCCTAAGTAAGAAAAGTACTAATTAACCCATGTCCTTGGCCATCTTTGCTTTCTTTTTGTTGCCACTTTTAGTCTTACACTCTTTCTAGTTTAGTTTTATGCCGTTTTACACCTCAACCTTTATCATCCTAAACACCGAAGGCTTTGCCAAGAGAACGAGTCAAGCACTCCCATCCCCTCTGGCGCCCTAACCTCTTTATACTTTGTTCACATCTTTTGGGTCATTTCTAGCCATTTGAACATCTTATCTTTTTGGTAGTTGGCCTTTTCAGGGTTAATTATGAAATTTAAGCAAGGGAATCATATAAATATAAAGTTATGTCATCATAATAAAGGACCAAGCACTAAGCATTAGCTATCACAACCTAAGGTTGCATCCAAAGGATTTTTAAGAGCATTCAAACCATCCATTCTAGCATTCATTCAAGGGAAAGGGACTATATTATTTTGCATACACTTCATAGGAGGGGAGTCTATTCTATTCCATACACACATATATTACATTTATTTACATCTAGTTACTTTCTTGTTATCCAAATGTGACATGCACAAGAGCCACCTAGGGCACGATTCCACACACACACACACACATAGAACTACATTGAAATGTAGTGCAACACTCAATGGTAAGATCACTTATTTGATAGTTGAAGACAATCTGACTCCTCATTTTACATCTTTCTTTTTTAGGATTTGATGTCTCTTTGAGGGTTTTGTAGGTCATTATTTCATTGCAGGTTTCAGTGACCTCGATGAAACATTGTGCGACATCTTAGCAACAAAAGCGAAGGACAATGAACACTTGTGACCAATCAAAAATGTTTTTGAGCATTTTTCCAATCACATGTGCTTTGCTAGTCTATGGCACCCAGACATACCCATGCCCCTTTTTGGTGCTCCTAGATAACAATTCCTCCATATATGCATTTTTCTAAGCTTCGTTGGAACTATTTATGCTTTGGATTTTCTAGTTTTCCACTTTGTGCACTTTCGAGATTTTTGTGAATCGAGCTAAGATTTTTCTATCTCCTCTTTGCACTTAGGGTTTCATATTTTCTAGATTAGTTTTCTTGGGTTAATTTTTGTAATTAATTGATTATTAATTTACTTTATAATAGCAATCAAATTAAGCATTTTTATAGCATAATTTATTCATATTTTGCTTAATCAAAGACTAGTCTTGCTTTAAGCCTAAAGGGCTCATTTTGACCATTTTCAACGCATGTGTGCATCACGAGGGTAGTTTATGAAAGCTCGTAAACACCTAGAAGTGGAAATGGAAATTATTTAACATGTTGGAATTGTTTAAGGAATATTTAGGAATATTTGGTGGTTTAAGGACAAACTATATAAAAGCGGGTTTTTTAGGTGTAAGGAATAGATAGTCAAAATACGAACCTAAACTTATCCAGATGATTCGAGAGCTCCGTAAGGATTTATGATGCAATAAAATATGAAATGTAAATCTTAAGGAATTATATACATGGTGGAAGAATAAAAATTGTTCCAAAACCTAAGAGCTTCTAAAGGAAAATCAACTTTTGTAGAGGTACACCTTGTTATCCTTATCATAAAAGGTGTATTTTTGGATTTTCATGAATAATAAAGTTCTAAAACCTATGTAATTGATATTTTAACATATTTTAGAGTCAAATTCATATACAATTTCATCTCAAAATACCATTCCAAGCTCTGGGAGAGAAGTTTTCAAGTCCCCACTAGCTAAGAGTGTGTAGATCTCATACTTAGCCAAATTTTCATTGTGCGATGTCAACACCTTTCTCCATGAAAATAGTTTTTTTCCATGATATCCATTTTCACCAAGGGGACAAGAGGGACAAACATGGGTTCCCATGAGCAAGCACCTAGCCCCTATACCTCATGTGACCCTTTCCACTCCTTCGATGCATTTTTAAGCAACCGCATCCATACTTAGCCAAATTTTTCACCTGTCACGTGTCACCACCTTTTCCAAGGTTCCATTTTTCTATCGCTAGTGTCCCTTTAAACCAAATAATATAAGAGGGATAGAAAATGGTGCCCATGAGAAAGCCCACTACCTGTGTCATCCATGCGACTCTCTCCAGGTTCAGCGCAGGTGCTTACTTTGCTCCTTAATATCACTCACCTTCACTCCAAGGATGCCATTTGTCACAATCTTGATCCAAGGTGAAATTTTTCTACCCCATTTTACATTTTTCCCCTTTACAGCATGCAAAACTATATTTAAACCTCACTCATACTTCCATTTTACCCAAGGTTTGAACCAAAGTTGTTAAGACAACATAATAGTGAAATATAACTTGTTTTTACACCTTTTTTATAATCCCTTTTGAATAATTTGATATTCCACCATTTTTTATGTTGTCATGCCTTCCAACCTCCATTAGTGGATTTCATTCCACGTCTATGAAATTACAACAAGACCCTTCTTTGTTTCCTAATGATTCGACAACAGTGAAATCACTTGAAAATTGGAAAAAACGATCAACAAAAATATATTTTAATACAAGCCAATTTTTGCACCATGAAGTACCTGATTTTAATGGATATTTAGGACTGATTTTACTCTCAGAATTATTCCCTCAAATAATTTTTCACTTTCTCATAGATTCGGCGAGTGAAATCATTTGAAATTGGAGCGAAGGATCCTTGAAAAAACTAGTTTTATTAGAGCTATTTCGTTCATGATGACATTGCTGATTTTTCAAAATATGGTGGACTAATTTTTTTTTTCTTCCCCCTGATGAAAAAATCATTTTCCCACTCATCTGAATGAATGAATCATCTGAAACTTGGAGCAAGGAGTCCTGGAATAAAACCCAAAATGTCAAGATTGTTTTCATTGTAATCGACACTTATAGTGCACTTACTAAAAATAACATGTGTTCATGGTAGCGAATGTCTAAAAATAGAAATTTGATAAAAAGAGGTTGATTCTCGCATCCGCGGTACCCCAAAAAGGAAAGAAACATCAAAGAGTGAAAACAATGTAAAATTGCCAAAAATAGAAAGTTCCCAATTTCGCCAAAAAGTTGTGATAGATCTTGTCTTGCTTGTATTGTTAGGAAATTTTTCCATCATTGTGAAGTTTTTATAAACACTTGATCTATGCTTGATAATGAGATCATATCTTGCAAGTCAGAGGAGGTTAATTTATTAGTGTTTCAGTGTAGTGTGTAGGACATGAACATAGAACTCATTCTCATCCATTCCTTCAAGTTCCATCCAGGGATCACTCTTACTATCAGGAAGATGAAACCATCTCCACGAGAAGAAATTGGGAAAGAGGGTGATAAAAAATTGTAAGGATTTTTTCACTCATGGTCAGAAAGTGAGTAATGGAGATTTCATCATGCTCATAGGTGAAATGTGTAACTCAAGGGGTGGGTTGATGATCTCCATATCCTGAATCCACCATTGTGATCAAAATTCTTGAAGAAACAAGCTACCAAGGCATCAGGACCATCATGTGTGAAGGATCAAGAAATCATTCATTCCCATGAGAAAAATGAGAGTAGGAAGTGTATGAGCTGATTTCATTCAAGGAAGATTCTAGAGACAAGAAAGGAAAAAAGGGTATGATCTTCATTCAGAGTATCATAGTCATAAAAATGGGAAATCATCCATGTTTCATTTGTTATCACCCACTTGGTAGTGTTCTTAAAACACTAATCTAAATCCTTGTAACATGATCATGCCTAAAGAAGGAAATACATTGTCATCACCTCATTCCATTATAACTCACTTCTCAAGAATTTCACTCAAGGGTAATCCTTTCACCCACCTGATGAAGACTCATCTTAGTAAGAGAAGGATAAACATCAAGATTTTTAGCATCATGGAGTTATCTCTCATGATCATTGGAGTCATTTGTGAAATCCTAAGGAGCAAGAAAATGATCCTCGCTCTCAATGCGAGATCAAGAAAGAATCATCATAAGTGATGCCCACAGTCATCTCATGCTCACATTATAATGTCTCACAATAATGTTCTTAAACACTCATTCAGTAGTAGTCGGGAGTGTTCATGCATGATGGAAGGAGGAAATTGTGATTGACATGCTTCAAATCAGAAATTTCTCCATCAAGCAATGTCTTCATCTTCATCAGATCAGTCAACCCTTTTCTCTCTCTTCCTTCTTCTCTCTCCATGTTCTAATTTTCATTAAGAATGTACTTTTTTCTATTTCATCCTATTCACTTAAGTGACCCTCAATTAAACATTGTAAGAGTTATTTTTCATAATAATAAAAAGACTCACCTCCTAGGAATGTGAAAGGTCACAAGTGATGGGATAGGTGAAAAGTCATGTGGGGGGTAGATGAAGAGACATGTTTGTAATGCTATAAATTGGAATGGCTTCTCCATTCCAAAGGGTTGGAAATTATTGATTAAATGTATGTTGTTGAGATTACCACTACTACATCAAGCAATAAAATTTGTAATTCTTCTATTTCTTATCTTATGTTCCTATACTCTCTCTTTTCAATTTTTCATACATGATAATCTTGTAAAACCAAGAAAGGTGTTTGTGCTTTGATAAATAAGTCAATGGAATTTTGTGTCTATGATTTTTATGTCTTATCATTATTTGCATTGTTGTATTCTTCTAATTGAATGTGGACTTACTCTAGTTTATTGTATGTGAACTTTGTAAGCCTACTCATAACATTAACCTCTCTCTCTCTCCTTATTTCTCAAACTCCCCTTTACCTCACTATAAATTCCTCCCTTGCACTTTGTGCAAGCATTTTCCATAGGTTCAGTGGAGTTTTACTATGTGATCCCTAGCCTATTGGCCACCCCACAGCTTTAGGTTAGTTTACATTCAATAATGGGAGCCTCCCATACACAAGAATGAGGGGCTTATCCCCGTACCATTGGTGAAAACTCAATAATTTACAACATGACAAATTATTTTCACCAACCATTTTTGGTGCAACTCTCAATTAGGGAGATATCTTCCTCATGCACCCTTAAATATCTATGGATTTTTTTTTAAATATATATATAAAAATAAAAATAAAAAAATTAGGTTTCAAATAAAAATCATATTTTGAAGGTGACTCTATCAAGGAATGAATCCATGTCACATTTGTTTCCCACATCACAATGATGAAGTTTCAAGATTGGTGTTTGGCACCAATAAGTGATAACAAAACATGAAGAAGAAGATGACCACTAAGATCTACAAATTTTTGATCAGCCATCATTTTGGACCAGCTCTTACAAAAGTAAAGATTCTTGGCATAGTGAAGAGGTCTCTTTCTTCAAAAAAAATCCACAATCAGCGAAGGAAAGAAGGTTAGTACAACATTTTGTAGTTATGAAAATAATGTCTAGAATGGATAAAATTATTACTTTTGAAGAATTACATCAAGTCTTGGTAGCTTAATTCAAGCATGATGTTCACTAGAGGAAAGAAAATGGAATTGCACTTATTGATGATCAAGAATCCAAGAATTGATGAGAAAGATACAGAAGAGATATGAAATGTTGTATGAAAGGCATGAAAGTGAAGAATCTCACTGAAGGTAATGTTTTTAACTTCACGCAGTTGATGAGAAACTCAAAGCTTTGTCTTTTGTCTCTCTTCCTTTGGATGATTTTCTTGCATATGGAGATGAAGAAATGATAGCCTAAAAGGAGATTTGTTCAAAGTATTTTGAGTGTTGGAGAAAATTATTGATCCCTAAAACCAATTTGAGATTTTGAATTATGTTAAGGCTATGTAAAAAGATATGAACATCTTGAAGCACTTGTAATGATAAGGAAGAAGAGATTCATCTTTGAAGAAGATTATGATGATTTCCCATATTATGAGGTGTTTGTTCCTAAAATAATCTTGTGCACTTCTCATGAATGTTTATTCTTGAAACTTCTAATGAAGTCAAATTACACCTTGGAGGATGATGAAGAAACATGAAAGTTGAACCTCCATTCATAAATTCATTTTGGCTTGAGCACAATCATTTGGAGAAATAATGTATACGAGAGATGAAGATTCTTGTTCTATGATAGATGATTAATGCTTTCTAAGGAATCCACAAACCATGAAGATGTTTTTAAAAGATCAATCCTCCATCTTGGACTCAAGTCTATCGAGAAGATGATTTTAGGTAATCATTGATGATTTTATTTATTTTATCTCTCTTTTGATTCATGAATGACCAATGATGAAATGGAGAATATGAAAGAATCTAATTTCCTTCTTGAGACAAAAGAGGATGAGGACATTAAACATGACATCTCGAAGGATTTTATTTCACCATCATCACCAAAGGAGTGTAATGTTGATCACCATGGAAAGTATGGAGTTTTCCCATTTCCTTGTAAAGAAGAAGATTATTCTCAGGAGATGTCTAGGGTGGAGAAGAAGATTTTCCTCATGTTGCAACAATGTATTCTTCCTCATGTATGTATTCTTCCTCATGTCATGAAGATCATTTGAAAATATTAAATTGAAAGGTGTGCCCTTCCCAAGCAACATGGATCTTTTCTCTCTATTTGAAAATGATGAAAACCAAGGCATTCCCAATCTTGCAAGAAGGTAAACCTTTGGATGGAAAGAGGTATGGATCATGAGGAGCAATTTTTCAAATATGTCCATGTATAGCGAAGATAAATTTAGATCATCTCCTTGAGGCCCAATGCAATATTTTTCAAATGAAGGTGAAAAATGAGTATGTGGAAGATTTGAAAGAGGATGTCAAAGACATCTTGAAGATTGAAAGAAATTAAAGATCCTCAACTCAGTCTCGAGATCTTGACATATGCCATGAATTTGCAAGATAAGTATGATTTCATTGTGATCCTTCTTTTGATGCACAAATGTTCTAAACAATGAATGGAGTAAATGAATGAGATTAATGTTATTCTTCAAAGCCTTAAGATGAGAATGAATGTGAAGGTAAGTTTTCCCTTTCCCATTTTGTGAAGAAGATATGAATGGAAAGGAAAGGAGATTCTTGATCTTTTATGGATATTTTTCAGTCATGAAGACAAAAAATCTATATAATTGAAAATATCCAAAGAGGCCAATGTTGAGTTGGTTTGTATAGAAAGAAATTGTTTAGGACAACAAAGTGAGAAGCTGTAAGAGTCTTGTTAATGGAAAGATCCAAGAATTGAATTTCTCTCACCTCTTAATGATTCCTATTTGATTTTAGGAATGATTTCATGTTGCAACCTTCACTCAAATTAATGATGAATACCTTCATGAAAAATCAAAGAATTATACTTTTGAAACATATGGAGAATGGTTCTCATATTCATGAAGCATCAAGTTGAGACTACAAAAGGAAAACTTTCAAGCATGTTACAAAGTGGTCATTGAATGAAAGAGTATTTTCTATGAAATATTAGTATGAAGATGGAATATTGGTCTCTCTCCTTCTTCTCAAACCATGCAAAGGCCATCATGAGAGCATGACATGATCGATGATTATCTTGATATTAGAGGTTTGAATTCATCATGTTGTTCCATGATGGTATGTACTTCTCCCAACCCATTTGGGTGTGTGTACATTATTATCCCACCTCAATTAATTTCCTCCCATGTAACATATTTTACCTTTCTATTGTGTTTTTTCTTTCCTTTTGTGTGTTTGATTCCATTTTGTTGTGTGTGTGATCTTTCCTCTTGTGTGTGTTATTGCTTGTGCTTGAGTTAGTGGTGAAGAATCGACTCTATTGCCCAATATAATAAAAATCACTAATCTTCTCACCATGAGTTTTTTTGAGGTTCTATTTACCTTTATATTCTAAGGTCCCTGAGCTAGAGCCAATTGTTGTCATACAAATTTTATCCTAGGCCAAAAATTTCAAATTTGAAACATGACAACTAAGCCCATAATGTGAAATTTTACTTACCTAAAACCGATCACTAAACCCTCCTCTTGGTCAAATTTTCTTAATGTCTCATGATCATAAAAACATTGAGGAATTCCTACTAATATTTAAAAAGCATGTTCAGGTGTTTTAAATAAGGAAGTGTGATGAAGCTATTCAATGAAGGTGAAGTTTCAAGAAAGACTAGTTCTATTTTAAGCCTAGAAAGGCTAATTTTGGCCATTTTTAAGGAATGTGTGCATCTCCCAGGGAAGGTTATGAAAATCATAAACATGAAGAAGGTGGTATAGAAGATCCTTTAAGATGTTGGAATTTTTAGGAAGATTTAGGGAATATTTGGTGGTTTAGGGAGGTTTTCAAAAGTGTAAGTTTTTGGTGTAAGAAATAAAATGTGAACCTTAAACTTCTACGAATGATTTAGAGCTCCGTAAGGAGTTAGGAGGCAAAAAAATAGTAATTTAAATATGGATAATTATCTATTCATGGTGAAAGAATCATTTTTTTCCAAGACCTAAGAGTTTCTCAAGGAAGTTCAACTTTTGTAGGTACACCTCATTATCCTGAACTAAAAAGGGGTATTTTTAGAGTTTTAGGAAGAATTAGGTTTTAAAACCTATTCCATTGATATTTTAAGGTATTTGAGTTATAATAATATAAATTTCATCTCAAAAGACCATTCCATCTCTGGGGAGTGTTGTTTTCAAGTTGCCTTTAGTGTAAGAGTGTGTTGATCCCATACTTAATCATATTTTCAAGTGTCATGTATCAAAATTTTTCTCCATGACACTATTTTTGTCCATTTGTCCCTTTAACCAATGGGTGAAATAGGGAAAAAAATGGGTTCCCATGAGAAGCCCCCATCCCTTAGACCTCATATGACCTCTTTAGCTCCTCTGAGTGCATTTTTCTAAAACTCGATACATACTTAGAAAAGATTCACCTTTCATGTGTCACCACTTTGCTCCAAGGTGCCTTTTTTTTATCCTTTGTCCTTTTTTAAATGGGGATAAGGGGGAAAAATGTTCCCATGAGCAATCCCCGGCAATGGTCATCAATGACTCTCTTGCTCCACGAAGTGAGTGCTTAACTAGATAAACCCATCTTGTCACTCACCTTCACTCCGTGGCTGCCACTTGTCTATATATTGCTTCAAGGTAACCTTTTTGCCCATGCATTCTTTCCCTTTTCCACCTTTTCAAGGTAAAAAACTAGATTTAAACCTCATAAGACTTCCATTTAACTTAGGGTTTGAATCCGAGTTAAAAGACAACATAATAGTGAAATATAACTTGTTTTTACACCATTTTTCTCATCCCTTTTACATAGTTTTATATTCCTCCATTGTTTCTACTATATACCTGAAAAAACCTATATTAATAATCCAATACCAAATGCAAAAGGACAATAATACCCTTCACATAGTTTTTTTTATGATCAGAAAGTGAAATCACTTGAAAATCCTGTGTGAGAAAAACGATCAACAAAAAGATCTATTGCTCTCACAATCAATTTTTTGCACCATGAAGTAGCTGATTTTTAGGGATATTTAGGACTGAATTTACCCTCATAATTCTTCCCTCTAAATGAAAATAATTTTTCACTTTCTCGAGAGATCTAGCAGTGAAATCATTTGAAAATTGGAGAAAATGATCTCGAAAAAATCTAGTTTTATTGGAGCCATTTCATTCGCGATGGCATTGTTGATTTTTCAAGATATGATGGACTATTTTTTATCAATTATTCCCCCATATGATGAAAAATTTTCCGCTCATCCAAATGAAGAATCATCGAAATTTGGGTGGAGTCCTCGAAATAAAACCGAGTAAATGTCAAAATCTAGTTTTTTTGAACTATTTTTCACCTATGGAGTTGTTCACTTACTAGAAAAATACATGTGTTCATTATTATTACATATATAAAAATATAAATTTAACAAAATAGGTTAATTATTGGCATCCAAAATTCGATAGGTAAGAAACATCAGGAGTAAAAACATATGCAAAATTACTAAAAATAATGTCCATGGTGAGACATTCTAAAAAAGAAAGTTTCCAATTTCATCCGAATTCTGATGGATCTTGGTTTTATTTACATTATTAATTTTTTCCATCATCATCAAGTTTCTAAACACTTTATTTGTGCTCGATAATGAGCTCACATTTGCAAGTTAGAGGAAGGTGGAGATTGCAATGTTTCTTATGTGTAAGATCCATCAGAACACATGAACTTATTCTCATCCATTCCTTCAAGTTCCATCCATGGATCAATTTCATCCATAAGATGAAATCATGTCCATAGGGACATCATGAAATATCTTTTTCAAACACCATAAGTGGATGTCGTTTCACTCATTGTCAAGATGAAGTGAGTACCTGAAATTCATCATCTCATAGGTGAAATTGTAACTAAAGACTTGGTCCATTCTTGATGGATCTCAAATATCCAAAATCCACCATTGGATCCAGTTCTTCAATAAATAACTAGGGTGCAAGGCAGAACATGGAGCATATTTTTTAAGGGAGAAATCATCCATTCATGGAGAAATCCATGATGAGGAGAAGTGCATGAGTGATTTCATTCATAGGAAGATTCCAAGAGGCAGAAAGGTAAAAGTGAGTGTGATCTTCATTTCACCATCATAAAAATGAAATAATCCATTGAGAAATTTCATTTGATGCCACCCACTTGGTAGTGGGTTGAAGTGAGCTTAAAACACTAATCTAAACTAATGTGATCATGCCAAGAAGGAATAGACATCCATCACCTCATTCCATTCCAATTAGTGGCCTACTTCTCAAGAATTTATTTGGATGTAATCCTTTCACCCATCCGATGAAGATTCATTTTGAAGAGAAAGATTAAAATAAAGCTTTTAGCATCATGGAGCTGATTCTCATGATCATAAGGATTCATTTGTGAAAGCCTAAGAAGAAGAAAGTGATCCTCACTCTCACCATGAGATCAATGAAAAACCATCATGAGTGATGCCCACAGTCATCTTAGGCTCACATCAGAATGTCTCACAACATTGTTCCTAAACACTCATTCAATATTATGAAGTGTTCATGCATCTGTAGAAAGAGGAAATTTTGATCATCGTGTTTCAAATTTGAAATTTCTCCATCAGTAAGATTCATCTTCATCATATCAGTTAACCCTTCTCTCTCTTCCTTCTTCTCTCTCCATGTTCTAATTTTCATTAAGAATGTAATTTTTGCTATTTCATCCTATTCACTTAAGTGAACTCCAACATTAACATTATAAGGATAATTTTTCATGAATAAGAAAAATACTCACTTCCTAGGAATGTGAAAGGTCACAAGTGATGGGGATAGGTGAAGAGTCATGTGGGGGTAGATGAAGAGATTATTTTAATACTATAAATTGGAATGGCTTCTCCATTCTAAAGGGTTGGAAATTGTTGATTGAATGTATGTTGTTGAGGTTACCACTACTACATCAAGCAATAAAATTTGCAATTCTTCTATTTCTTGTCTTATGTTCCTCTACTCTCTCTTTCCAAATTTGCATATATGATAATATTGTAAAACCAAGAAAGGTGTCTACACCTTTCATAAACAAGTCAATGGAATTATGTGTGTTTAATTTGTTATGTAGTTTGTAGGCCTACTCACAACATTAATCCTCTCTCTCTCTTTATTTCCCCAACTCCCCTTTACCTCTCTCTGCTGCAAATTATTCCCTTGCACTAGGTGCAAACATTTGTCATAGGTTCAAAGTGGAGTGTTATTGGGTGATCCTCAGCCTATAAGCCACCCGTAGCTTTAGGTTAGTGTTGATTCGAATCACAATACCTCGCTTGTTTGTAATTTGATGGATTGAATATGTCGCGTGATTGGATAACATAAAGTGTGGGACTTTTGCAATGGGAAAGCTCTCCAGAGAAAGGTTAGCTTCTTATTCATGTATCTATCACCACTCACAAATTTGCAGAAAACTAATCTAAATCCTTTCCTAAATTTTTCCAAGGAGACAGGGATAAGAAGATGCAAGAAAAATAAACTAATCTACTAGAGGTGATGCACCAATAAGGAATGTTGAATATCTACTTTGCATAGGGATGAAAACAAACAAGTTTGAAGAGGATGAATACACACCACAAATCAATTAATTGTTATGAATTCATTCACTAGTAAACACAAACCATTGAAACATGTAACACAATCTAACATACACAAATAACCAGAGATTGTAATGAGAGATCAAATAGATACAATGAACACAAAAGAGGGGTAAAATTATCCACATATTTGTATTATTGCTCCAAGTTGATACAATACATCACAATGGCCAAGAGGCACAAATTTGCATTACAATTTGAATGGGAGGTTTGAAACTCCAAAAATTCTTACAGATAAGAAAATAAGGGAGGTGTAAAGCAGAATTATCCAACATTAGAACAATGCCCCTCATTACAATTTATAGAAGAAGAATTGAAGGAGACAAGAGAGAAAATGGAAACCCAAATTACTAAAAATCCTCCAAAAATCATTGTTTAATCTTGTAATGAGTGTATTCAGATCTTCAAAATCTCTATTTTCATTAATGGTTTGCCTTGTGCTTGAAGAAACCTGTTGTGGTTGCACCTCTTGTCTAGTCTAGGCCCTGTAGACTCATGATGACCTCTACTTTTCACCAACCTCATTAATGGATTCACCTACCACTACATGCTCACCATTTTTAGAGGTTAAGAAACCCTGAAATCTGAAATTCAATGATCCCATATTGTAGATCCCGAAATCACCTTTCTAATGACTATAAATTTGTAAAAATGGTTAAGTACATTGGAAGATATTGCATTTTTACCCTGGATGCTTGACTAGATTTTATCCTTCTCTACCCTCTTGGAAACTAGATTTGATCTTCACCATTGGATCTTACACTTTGATCGCCTTCCGGAAATCATAAGTTTGTTGAATTTGGGTAAAAATTGCATGAGATATGGTGGTTTGAAGCTTAGACCTATTTTAGGGTTTAACATGTTCTCGAGCTCCACCGAGCTAGTTTGCTCTCCCATCGAGTTGTTTTTTCTTTCAATGCACATGGTTTTTTAATCACCACCGAGCCCGCCATGTCACCTTCTCCACCACTTGATGTGCCAACAATGTGGCCCGAACCTCCAATGACTTGGTGACCCATATGTTAATCGATGGACTATTTGAATGTCGAATTTGGAATTTGAGTTTGAAGTCTTCTTCGGAGTTTCGGGCTTTTCCCTTTCGGGCCTCTACCACCAACCACTTTGGGATTATTGTCATTATAAACCCAAAAGCCAATCCCAAACTCAGTGATCTCCAAACCCGAAGCCACCAAACCCCTGAACTCATCTCATTCTACCACGCGAAACCCCCTTCCATGACGCTCGACACCTTCTACTTTGAACATTGCGAACTAAACACTTCGGGCTTTCTAAGCCCCTATCTCCAAAATCATCACCGTGTTGATCCCCGAAAGAGGTTTAACTAAAATTCCCAACTCGTGCCACATGCCCACCTACTTTCAAGTTTTTCAGCCTTTCACTTTTCCACTCTCCACCAAGCTCAGGGCTTTCCACCGTCTCAACCCCAAAACAACTCACCCTAAACCTCCAAAACACACAACCTCTAAAGTCTGAAAGACTTTGGACTTCAGAATTTCATACCCCTTTTGATTATCTCGACCTCCGAGCCATCTTCTATAACTCATTTGCCAACCCGAGATTTCCTTATTTTCATAATTGCATGCTTCACGACATCGAGCCTTCACCACATACCAAGCTACCACTCACCTGAGTTGGGATTGAATTCTCTCGTGCCAATGTCTCCAATTGTTCTACCTAACTCCTACATGGCTCACCCCAAGTCTCTGATCTATGAGCTCCTCACACTTCGCAATGATGACCTGGATCACACAAGCCCAACATGACTCTTACAGAGTAGATCGTTGAGCTACTCCACAAGTCAACACTAAGTCACCGCCCGCAACTCATTTCATATTTTACCCATCCTTTCTCGCTCAGCCGGATGTGGGCTTAGGTTGAATATTTTTGCCTAAGGGGAAAAAATACTCAACAATTTGGTGACTCACGGGACATCTATCTATTAGACGTTTCTTGTACCTCAAAGAGCCCTACCATGTCCATTGGGCATGGAGTCACTATATACCTACAAACTAGTCCTTAACCGTTGAGATGAACCCGAGAGACTACCCACACACCGTTAATCTTGCTTTGTTCCTCTTTGCAATCTTGTTCGCGAAACCGAAATGGATTGTCCCAAAACTTGATTCCACCAAGTATGAAGCACACAACTAATGATTGCTTGGCATGTTTTGCATGATGCGGAATTTTGAATAAGACAATTTTCAATTTTTACATCATGGAACTCTATTAAATTTGAATTTCCTCTTTCTTCTAAAAGTTCCACTCTACGACATGCTACTGGAGGTTGTTTCTCGATTTGGCAGAGGCACTAAAATTTCTCCTATGGTTGGCCTTGAAGGACTCGAAGAATGAAAATAAAATTTGTACTTAACCTGATTTTAGTTGCTCTTGCATTTGTTTTGTTTTAAAATCTGCAATTGTTTCCCACAAGTTTGAACTCTCCATGTTACAACATTTCATTTGGGAGGCACATTGGTTGCACAATGATACAACTTAGGAGCAACAAAACTTGTGCCGAAGCACTTAGGTAAATAAAACCTAAACTACAACAAGACAATGTGCATACACACTTAGAGGAATTTAAAATCCTAATCTAATATTTACAAGGGTGAGACTCTTCCTTTTTCAGTAGCAATGTTTGAGATAGATCCCGTTCACCGGAATCAGAAGTTCCTCTTCATCCAACATAGACAATTGGAAGGCATTGTTGTTTTTACATTCGGTGACCATGTAAGGGCCACTCCAAATGCCATCAAACTTGGAATGCCTACCTGGTTTTTCCTGATCTGCATCTCATTTTAGAACTAGGTCCCCCTCTTGGAAGGTTCTTGCTTTTGCTTTCTTATCAAACCATCTTTTGACTAAGGCTTGATCTTTCTCCATTGTTTGTACTGCATGTTCTCTGATTTCTTCCAATTCCATCACTGCATACCTAGCTTCCATTGGTTCAAATTTTGACAACTCCAACTACCTCATGAGCTCCAATGCGGGTAACTCCAATGATATAGGTAACATCACTTCCTTGCCGTAGACCAACATGTAGGAGAGCCGACTATTGACCTCTTTGGTGTTATCCTCGTGGCCACCCATAATGCTGATTTGAGTTTGGTATGCCATATCCTTTGATTTTCATCCGAGTCCTCCCGATGATCTTCAACAAATTCTTGTTCATGGACTATTCATGTCCCTTACCTCAAGGGTAATAGTTTGATGAAGTACTCAAATAGATCTCGTTCTCAACAGCCCATTGTGTGATTTTGGAACCTAGGAATGCCAATGCATTATATGATATGATAGTGGCCGATGCACCAAACCTTGTAACTATTCCTTCATAGAATTCTAGTAAATTAGACTCATTTACTTCCTTGAGAGTCATTGCCTTGGTCCACTTGGTGTAGTAATTTATTGCTATTAGAATCCACTTGTGGCCTAGGATTGAGTTAGGATTGATGACCCTGATGAATTCCAATCCTATTGAATCAATGGTTGGTCAATTAAAATTAGATACAATGGTAGTGCTCTTCACTTCTCCTTGCCTCGTGAAGAATGCACATTTTTACACTTTTGATCCATGTGTAGTAGCATTGAACACTATGGGAAAATAATAACCTGCCTTCATGATCTTGAGACTTGTCACCCATGGAGTGAAATGACCTTGACCTCTCCATCATGAAATTCTTGTAACACCTTCTCAATTTGACCTACTCCAATGCATCTCAAGAGAACGTCATTGATGTCCTTCTCGAATAAGAGACCATCAACTAGCACATAAGGAATGCCATGTAGTCTGAAGTATCTCCTCTTTGCTTTGCTCATTTCTAGAGGACATAGACCTGTTTGTAGGAAATGCACCATATCCTGAGTTTAACAAGGAATAGGCACATTATCATTTGTTTGTTCCTATTTGTCTTATAACACTAAGACAATTTATTTTCCATCACCTGCTTTGACCTGTTGGCTTGAGGCTAATTGTTCACACAACCCTTTTCCACAGACTAGTTTAGTGACTTTTATCTCAATGTCATACTCCATGACACAGTAATCCATCCTGCTTCTTTTTTGTATAAATCTTTGTTCAACAAGAAGTCCTTGATTCCCGCATGTGACACCAAGAGTTAGATCTTGTTGTTTGAAACTAGGTGTTTGAATTTCTTCAAACTCCTGATTACTGCAAGAACGTGTCTTTCAATGAAGGAGTACCTAACTTCATAATCTTCCAAACCTTGACTGAAGAATGTAATTGGTTGCTCGGATCCTTCTTTGTTTTGTTGTACTAGGATTGCAGAAATTGTGTCTGAACCACCAAAAGCATAAAACATGAAATCCTTAGAAAATTCTAGATTGACGAGAGTTGGAGCTTGAGATATGGCTTCTTTGATTGCCTCAAAACTTGCTTTACCTTCTGCAGTCCACTTGAATGCCAAGCTCTTTTTCAACATTTGCATTATTGGTTTCACAAGAGCGACAAAGTTTGGTACAAAGATGTGAATGAAATTGATTCTTCCTAAGAAGCTCTTAAGAGCCTTCTTATGGCTTGGCAAGGGTAATGCTTGAATTGCTTCAACTCTTTCTGGGTCAATATTCAACCCTTCCTTTGACACAATATGGCCTAGAAGCTTTCCTTCATGGGCCAAGAACACACATTTTGCGGGTTTAAAGGAACTCCAAACTCCGCCGCACCTTCAAACACACATGTCTTAGATGAAAGAGGTGACTGCCATGTTTTGAGAGAACACATTGATATCATCAAGATAGATAAGTACAATTTTGTTGATCAACCCTTTGAATGCCATATTTATAACCCTTTCGAAAGTGGTTCGAATTTGACAATCTGAATGACATCTTCTTTTAGACGTAGGTGCCCCACTTGGTGGTGAAGGTCATCTTGAACTAGTCTTCCACTTTTACCATTATTTGGTTGTACCCTCGAATACCCGTCCAAGAGAGAAAATCTTTTCGAGCTAGCTACCACCTATAGGATCTACTCCATTAAAGGCAACAAGTAATGGTCCTTTAGAGATGCCTTGTTCAGTCCCAAAAGTCTATGCACAACCAAATTTCCCATTCTTCTTCCCCGATCGACACCAAGTTTGCAACCCAACTTGAATGCTTAATTGGGAATATAATACTCACTTCTATCAACTTGTTTAGCTCTTTCTTCATTAGATGTTCAATGTGTGGGTTAAGCGGTCTTGGCTTTTTCTTGATAGGCTTAGCATCTAGATCCAGCTTTTATGGTATGTTGTGCTAACTTCCGATCAATCCTCACAAATCTTCATAACTCCGGTGAAGACATCCGGAAACTCTTGGCAAGGTTCAGTATGAACTCATATTTCTCCTACTCAATGGCCACTTTGTCGATTTGGAGTGTTTTGCCTTACTCAACTTCAATTGGTTTGAATCTTCCCTTTGACTTATATGTTGGCTTCGTTTTCTTCCAAAATTGATCATTCAGTTGAAGATGGACTCTAGCAAACCAATCCCTTGGGAAGCTTGTTTTTCCACAGCCTACACTACCTCGATCCCCATATTGCTACTCTAATTTATCTTGATACCTAGCTTGAGAACTCCACCTCTTCCCGAATAAATTAATGATCTGTCGATCATTCTCAAACACCTAGCTAGTGTTGTTTTAAGGCTAGCCTCACAATTACATGGATATGGGGCTATGTTTTATCTCTTTTAATATTTTCCACCACATCGAATGTTGCTCCAAGTACGCGAGCCTATCTGCAGCTTCATTTTTTTCCTAGGTATGGAATTGATGTTGAATGCCTCAAAGTCTTCTATTAGGTCACATACCATGTTTTTGTAACTCTTGAGTAGGTCATTCTTAGTAGCATGTTGTCCCCTAACATGATTCATGGTTAGCTCATTATCCATGAACACCAGCAAGCTTTTAATGTCTCTTTTCCTAGCCCAATGAAGTCCATGGACTAGAGCCTCATATTTTGTTGTGTTGTTTGAACATGCAAAACTGAAATCAAAGTTGAATAGTACTTGACATTCTATGGGGACACCAACATGGCACCCCACTTGTTCCTTTCCTGCTTCTCGAACCATCAAAAAACAATTTCCACACCTCGTTGTCATCTTTATCTTCTGGCTTGGTGAGGGCGGGAATGGGTGAATTCTCTTCATGTATGCAATACACTCCTAATTCAGCTTCCTTTGTCTCTTTGTATGGATCAAATGCGTGTCTTTGTTAGCCCAATCATCAAGTGTTAAATTTGGAATGCCTTCAACCTTGGTACCTATCTCCTGATCATTTGAACATTCTTCCTTATCAAAGGTTGAGAAATTTGCGTTGATGGGGCTAGGCACATGCGGCTCAATGTGGAAATTAGCAATAGGCTCGACTTTGATTATGGCCTTAGCTCCATACCTCATCCTGAAAAGCATGTGTGACCAATCTATAGATAGGTATCCACTAATTTTGGCTATGAAATCCCTTAATAGATGTAGGGCAAAGAGTGGTGGAAGGTCAATCACGAGATACATCCTACAAAACTATGACATTGGGGCAAGTATGTAGTGTTAGGCTCAATTATTTGAGCACCCCAATTGTACCTACTATTGTCTCATCCAATTGTACTTCTCCCTTTAACATTGGATCATATTTTGAACCCAATTGATTGGCTATTTTCTTTGGCATTACTGATCTACTGACACTGAATCAATCGTGCGCTTGTGCACCAAATGGTTCTCAACAATCAATGACACATAGAATGGTGGAGTCTTCAAATTCTTACTTGGTTGACCCCCATCTTGTTGCACCGTATTAGTTATAACTTTCTCATGTCTTTGGTTTGATCCATTCAAGGCGAGACTAGTTGGCCATCACAACTTGCAACAAATCTCATTGTCACACAGAGCCCAAAATCCCTACCTCTAAGACACGCTCGAATTTTTTTTTAGCAGAGTGATGAATTGATACCCCTAGGCCACTCTTAAATAAACTCACCTCCAATCCGTCTCACGAATGAAGATACATGTGTGAGTAATCAAAATCCTTGCAAAGATATCCCCTCCTTAATCATCATCAATCCAATAATGGTTATAAATTCTTGGCAACAATCACAATTACTCCCCCGCACTATCTACCACCAACCTTGCATCCCTTGACAGAAGGGACATGACGTCATTGGGAAAGATCGTCTCCCATACTTGGCTCTTTAAATGGAAATTCTCCCACAAATCGACCCCCCTGTTTGCTAACCAATCAACCACCATATTCCCTACTCTTTTGATATGGGAGAATCTAATCTCGAGAGAATGAAGGGAGAATAGATTTAATCTTAACACAAACCGGTTTCAAGGACGAGGCTTTAAAGACATTACCTTGAGCCAAACCAATAATGGTTTTAGAATCTCCTTCAATCCAAAGGCGCCGCAAATTCCAATTTTTGCCTCCAATAAACCAAAAAGAAGGGCCATGCCCTCAACTACATTTTGGGAGTAGACTCCATAGTCAGAACTGTAGCCAAACCGGGCCGACAACTAGAATATGTGAAAATACAACCACATCATGTGTCACGTTGTTACCTCTAGAAGCCCCATCAAAGTTTAATTTAATCCAATCTTCGCGAAGGTCTCTACACTTTTGATCTATTTTCCTCACTCCCCTTATCGTAGAGGAAAAGTGGTTTTGTTACCTCTCGTGTTGTAATGTCAGGACATGCCTCATTGCATTGAACACATGATTCATGCACGCCCCGACCTCCATCACATTGAACACCAAGCCGACAGGTACCACATTGAGAGCCACCTCTGCCATCAAGCAACTAATCCACCTTACACTACCTAACCTGAGTAACAATGAGCATAGAGGTGGCCAACCTCGGGGAATGGACCGAGACCTCCCACATATAACCCACATTCCCCACCACTAGGTAAAACCTGACGGCTAAAGTGGTTTTTGTTACCTCTCGTGTCGTAATGCCAGACATGCCTCATCACATTGAACATAGGATTCATGCCCGCCTCGACCTCCGTCACATCAAACACTAAGTTCGACTTAGCACCACATCGAGAGCCACCTCCACCACCAAATTAGTTGACTGTCTCGACATTTCCTAGCCGAGTAACGACAGAGCTATAGAGGTGGCTAGCCCGGGGAATGGACCCCGAGACCTCCCACATATAACCCACATTCCCCACTACTAGGGTAAACTGGTCAAGCATAGATGTCGTGCATTAAAGGATATCGTTTAATACTAAATTTCATTTCTCCATAGATATTTTCAACCACTACATCATAAGATTTGTGTTCCCGCATATGTTAATTTCTTGAATTCCTTTCTCCAAGGAAAATTTTATAAATAAGAAAGTCACCTTAACTTCCATGGAGATATTGATGAACGAACCTAATCCACACTTAAAATATATCATGTGGGAACCTTAGATATGTAGAAATTATTTGGCTTCTCCATGAAAGAATTTATACGTAACATATATCTTAATGATATTAGAGTTTCCAAAAATATTTTGTTTTTATTTTTCTGACATTTTTCAAATTGTTTTTATGCTTATTTTAACTTGTAGAAAATCATGAGTGGATTCAACCTTATCTTGAAAGAGGGAAATATTATTTGTAATCCAAATAGCCCATAAAACAAATACAAGGGATTTACGATCCTTTCTTAATTTACCATCCTTTCTTTCCATGATTCAAGTACCTCTCTTGAGATTTCAAAACGACCCCCACTGTTTCAAGTGCCCCCCACCGTTTCTTTCCATGATTCAAGTGCCTCTCTTGAGATTTCCCTTCCTAATTTCCTTTGCCTCTCATAAACCTTTTACAAGAGTCCAAACCTCCTTTAAAACTCGACAAGATAAAATATATATAAGATGGATGAATCTTTGATTTTGTGTCTCATTATTACATTCACTCAATAGTTGAACGTTTTAATTTATTTTTACCAATATTAATTTTGTTTCATTTATTTTTCCACTATCTAGGTAAAAGTCAGACGACGTGGGAAAGATAGTGATGTACCATCCCTCATTTTTGAAATTGAACATCTCTTGATCTCCAATAATTTGAATGAACTTCATGAGGAAATACAATAATTTTGGAGTGATTATGTGAGGGAATTACAAGGGATCCAATTTAAATGTTCCCATTAAAAAGACTATGTTTTTATTCAAAATTGATAGAATAAAATACTTCATTAAGATGGGATTTTATACAAAGCACAAATACATTCACCTTTACTATCATTTAGGCATATATGTCCGCATTCATTAAAAATAATTCAAAATTGATATAATAAAATCCTTCATTAAGACGAGATTTTGATATAAAGCATGTATAAATTCACCTTTACTCTCATTTTAGCTTATATGTATAATGAAATAATGTTGAGAACTACATATCCCATCCAAATTTTATAGGTTTTAGAAGATGTTTCAATTAGATAAACATTTTATTTAGTAAGAATTAATTAGGTATGTGAGGTTGTTATTATTATAGGTAAAAATTTCTTTATGGTGTGAATTTACATATTCATTATGGGTCTTACATAAAAAGTGTTATCGACATCGATCAATAAAAGGTGATGGTGAAGTCGCCACTACTTTATTAATTAACTCTAAAACATATGGTTTATATAATGTAATTCTTTCATACCTTTGAGTCTTATAACAACATCAGATTCATTGATATAATATTCACTTATATCATAATTTTTTTAAATTACCTTAGTGCATACACTTATATTTGGCAATGAAAATATTAGCTCACCTAAAACATGACTCACATGCATATTCCAAGCCTAGGTGACATATCCTTATCTATCTTGTATGAATTTATTCTCTATTCACATTTCTAAATCAATCGGAGCATAATGGAATCATGATATAATCAAATCTAGTTGCAATAGATCTAGTAAACATCTATGCAAAATGTGTAAGCATACACAAGGTAAGTTAATTGTTTGGAAAATGTATCTATGAGATGTGGTCTCACAAAACATACTAAAACAACATAGATTAAATCTTAATTAGAGGATTGAGATGAAAAGAATACAACAAAGAATAAAAAGATCTATTATGCAAGAAACAAGTGTGTACAATAGGGAATAAGAGTCACTTAACTTATATTGGAATATATGGACTGATTCTAGGTTGGGAAACATGATAAGAAAATTTGGATCTCGAACTGCCTATGCTTTGTGTGATAAATTGGGATCTGGAACCTCTTTGGATAGGACCTCCGAGATGAGGACAAGACTGCCTAGGTGGTGGTTTTGAACTAGGTGCTAGTGTCCTGATAACAAATCTACTTCTAATCTTTTCATGGTATGAACTTGTCTTCTTCCTTTCACTTTTTGTCGCATCCACTTCATTGTAGGGTTCATGTATCACACCAAAACATACAAAACAAAACCTAGCTACATACACAACACTCAAACAAACATTAGATGGAATAAATAATGCATATTCTTGAGTCAGAATGACCTCGACGACCACCCCAATGTAATTGTCATTGAGTGTTGCACTATAATCTAGACTCTATAAAGTTCCAAAGTGTGTGTGATTGAATTATGTACCTTAAATCTTGGTTTCCCTTGTGCCAGTCACACTAAGATAGAAGACTACAACTAATTTTCCCCCAAGATGAATGTGTGATATGGAATGCATAAATAACCCTCTCATGCAGTGAATAATGCAACACAAATGCAATCCTTAAATGTTTCCCTTTTCCCAAGTAGTAGATAGTAACTAATTGCCCAAATTTGTCCCACCCCCTAACAATAGTGAGTAAGTCATGTATGTACACACACACATGATTCCCTTGTTTGAATTTCATCATTAACAACCAAAAAGGCTGATCTAAAGTGATAAAAGAGAGTTTAGAAAAGATAAAAATGATGTGGCATTTTAAACTTGAGAAAAGGAAGGAAAATGATAGAAGTTCCCAAAGGGGACAATAGCGTTTGGGTGCTCTTGTCCCTAATGGGTGGTGTTGCACTGGGATTCTCGTGAGGATATTAAAAAATACAGAGCTAGGTCATATGTTATCCAATGTCCAAAATTAAAGTGACCATTCGAGAAAGGCAAATAACAAGAGTGTAAAAGGATAAAATAATGTAAAAGTAAAAACATGTGTTGTTAATGTCTAGTTTTATTACTTAAGAATCATGCATATAATGACATACTTAGAGGCGTGATGTAAATATAAAGTGCATGATTTTGTGACTACATTTTCCCCCACTTTATGCTGGTGAATGAATATTTGGTAGCATAAATTAGATAAGAGTGTACTTTGTGGAGATATGAAAGGAGTTATGATTGATAGTGTGTCGAATGAGGATTGTGCTTGATATCATGTTGAATGGGGATTATATAATGTGTATCATGAAATCTAGAAGATGATAAGGATCCTAGGGGTGACCTCGTGTGCGTAGTAGAAATTGATGCATGCATTTGTTCCTTAGATATTTCCTTTGTCAGAGCATCTTGTGCTTGAGATTGTTTCTTGTTCCATTTGTTCAGGTGTGGCCCTTTTATCAATGAGTAAAGTGGACCTACAAAATAAAATAAGTGTATTCAATGTTCATGATAAATGAAATTGAACTTTAACTTAGTGAATGTGAAAATAGAAATGTGTATTGTGAAAAGCGAGGATTTAAGTCTCTTATCGCTAAACCGAGGATTTAAGTGTTTTTCACTAAATTGAGGATTTAAGTGTCTTTTCGCCAAGGGAAGAGTATTGGGAGAGTTGTAGTATTTTCCCTCCAATCTTTAACACTTCCCCATGGATTAATTAGTCCACTGTAGATGATCATAAACCCAATAGAAACCAGTCATGGATGATCCCGAGAAAACAAAGTAATTAGTTCCCTTGCTCAAAGTGTGTAAATTGCCATTGATTTTGCTCCGTAGTTCTCGATAATAACTGTAACGAGTATGTGATGCTATAAATTTGAAATTATTGTCACTAAGGATATGTTGATTTTGTAATGTACCTATTTTCTACCCCAGGAAAAAACCACTTAGGTGGGACACTAGCACCCTCTACCTTGTCTAATTTGGGTCCTTCTATGTCTCGCACTAATTTTGGACTAAGTAATATTTTGAACCTCATTATTAGCTATTTTTTATTTTAATTTTTTGTGTACCAATATGTATCAGGTATCTAAACTGCTGAAAGGGTGAAATAGTCACCTAATGATTTCCCCCACTTGTTTGGGGTACATGAGATGAACCAAGGCGAGTGCAACCCAAACAAGGAAAGATGAAACTGATGTGCAAATCTGAAATAGAAATCCTATAGGGGAATAGGTAATACAAATTGTAACAACCATGGTGCATACAAAAAAATGGAAAAGGCTAGCCAAAAGTGTTAGTCACAAAAATCATGGCATGATGTAATAAAACTAGTCAAAACACATAGTAACATGGAAAAATACACAATGAGTAGTTGATTGAAACATGGGACACTACTTAAGATGTTGCAAAAGACACTCAAAAACATTAAGGCTATAGAATAAAACACATAATCAAGCATAGGGAATAGCTCACAAACAATGACAAACAAGATACAAACATACACAAGATATAAGAAAATCATATAACCATGGTTAGAAGTATACCTACAATACAAATGTTACACATGAAGCACCCATTATCATGTTAGAAAAATTTATAGTATGCTACAATGTATACAAATAGAAATAGGAATGAAAATAGTAGGAATTTCCATGATAGAACATGAATATAGAGAAATAGTAAAGGTAGATGTCCCCAGAGCCTCGCAGTGGGACCGGTAGGAACAATACCAATTATCGTACATCATGTAAAAACTTGTAAGTGATCTGCATTCACCTCAAAAAGTACCATGTGAATTCCCGTGTGTGTATGGAAAAATGATAGAACATACTATGAATCTAAGTAACACGATAAACAATGTGGAACATAGAATAACATGAGTAAGCAAGGATATATCCAATCAAGATCTAGGCTAATGTTTTTGAATTTTTATAAATATCTTAACATGAAATAGAATAGTTATGATAGGGGATAAAGGTTTCCCCCAAGTGTATGTGTGCAAGGTGAGGTCATGTAGGTAAGTGTGCCCTCAATAGTCATGTTTAAACCTAGAACAAGAGTGTGTTATCGAGGTAGAAGGGGGAGTATGCCCCCAAGTGTGAATTCCACGGTGATCTATCCAATGAGGATATGGGGAGAGGGCCCACTATCTACCAATGTAAAAATATGAACACATGTGAACATGATCCAAGGACCTAGTGTCATGTGAAAGTGCATGTATCATAACATGTGGAGTAGGATTGTGTCATGCATGTGGAGAAACTAGAATAGGTGGAACATTGGTAAGTAATAAGTGCAATTTTGGAAACATAAGAGCTACCAAGGAACAATGTCAACATAGTGAGGGGAAAACCCTATGGAGTCTAAGATCCCAAATGTATGAGGAGTAAATGCAATGACATACACAATAAGGATATGACCAAAGAAGAAACTAGAATAGGTGGAACATTGGGCTTGCTGGAAATAGTGGAAATAGTAAGTGCAAACATAAGGATCAATGTGTGAGTCAAGATATGTGTAACATATGTAGTTTTATGAGGCTCATTAGTATTGTTGGGTTTCAAATTTGCACTTGGGATGAAACCATAGTCAGGGGAAAAACAAGTCCCTCCTCTTTGATGGGAGAGGTTCCCTTATTGAAACCAAAAAGGAACTATTTACAAATATACTGATTTTCATCAATTGGTGGGCTTCTGATACATTGAAAATGCGTTTTAATAGAGAATAACATCAGCACAAGAGAATAGAGGAATGCAGGGGAGGAAAGTGGAAGAAGGAGGCAATACTTTCAGGGAGAATAGATTGCAGAGAAATCCCCTAATTGCATTGAATATATGAAACACAGAGAAAAACCATTCACATTTTACTAGGTGCAATCACATAGACACAAAGTTCTTTGAGATTGAATTCATAAGAACACAAAGTTTCCTAGCATGTTATTAATTGAACGATTCACAAATCAGAACAGAGGGAGAAGGAGAAACAGAGGAAAGCATGAGAAGCTCTTGCATTGATTTTTCGATCCAAAATTACAGTCTCGACATTTCAGAAATCCAACCCCAACAATGGAGAACCCATCAAATAGCTCATGAAAAGTGGTTATAACTTCCTCCAGGTGAGAAAAATGGTTTGCAAATAGATTTCATCCTTCGTGCCCTTCCAAAATCATCCATTCATGAAGAAAAACCATGGCAAAACCAATTTGCGTGAATACACAGACATTTCATTTTATTTGCTAGTTTTGATATGAACCGTTGATTTGCTGCTTAAAACATTCAAATCCAGTTGTCCACGTGGAAGGAGAAGATTGGAGGCGCAGGGGAAGTCCCCTTTCCATTTTCATGATTTTTGTGTTTTGGCACTTTGGAACAAATTTCCCCACCTTGACTTTTTGACTTGGACATGTGGCGGGCTATGATTGGAAATAGGATCGCCATTCAATTTCGAAGCATTTTGACCTTTTCAAAAAGTCACAAAATCTCATTTACCCCCATTGGCCCGTAGCTCGACTTGATCTGGACATGTGGCGCAATCTAGTTGGAAATGGGTGTGCGGCTCTCATTGTAACATTTTGACCTTTTCTACAAAATGGTGCAAAATCCCATTTACCTCCATCGCCCGTCAGCTGGGCTCGCATCGACTCTTTGGACACATGGCAGCCTTTGATCCACAAATTGGTCCCAATAAAGGAGATTTTTTTCAATTCTCTGCGGGCTCACGGGTCAAACTTTGCCAATTTAACCTTTTGTCAAAAGAGCAATGTGCACAAATACCTCGCATCTCTGTCAATCCGCCAAAGGGAAAATTTTCCAACTTAAGGCCAGAGCCATAACTTAAAAAGTACAAGGAGTTAGGAGGACTTCTTTACCTTTTTGGAAAGGGGAAGAAATTTCCCATCTGATGAAGTGATTTTCATGAGTCTAAAAGTCCTTGGAAAGTTCCAATTTTCAAAATACCTCTTTTAAGCATACTTTAAGGGCACCAACTCAAAAAATTTCAATTTTAGACTTAGAAATTAAAGGGAAATTTGAGGGTGACAACAAGTATCAACCAAAAACAATGGAGGGAGAGACACAAGACTCATCATAAGCAATAGGTGCAATTTGGAAAGATTGGAAGCATTAAAGTTGTATGAACTAGCCCCTATGACCATAAACATAAATGTGGAAAGAGGGGAATTGATTTCCCCCATGGATGTAACAAGATGAGGTGTATCCATAGTAAATGAGTCATGCATAGAAGCTTGGAAAGTGAGAGCATTAGGAATCATTATCAAATTAACACATTGTGTTCTAACTTGTGATGAGGAAGGTATAAAGAGTGATGTAACATTGGAATCAATAAGCATATGATCATTAGAATTGAATCGATAGTGAGACATAATGGGAGGAGTATCATGGGTTCCAATAGAAAGTTTATCATGTAAATCAATAACACTATAGTCCATCACAAGAGGAGAATGATGTGCAATGTAAGTAGTAACTTCATTATCATGTATGAGAGGGATATCACAAATATTAGCAACATGAGGTGTGGAATCTATTGTAGCATTATCCATGGAAGAAGGTGTTGCAAGGGCATTGTGTGTGATGGCATGGGTAGAAAGGATTACATGCATAATATGTAACCAAGGATGACCTAGAAGGATATTATAAGTGAGATCATGAGGCATAACGTGTAACATAGAACATTAAAAGTGTAAGGGCCTATAGTAATAGGTAAAAAAATCCACAAATACATAGAGTAGATAGAGCCAAATCAATAGTAGAAATGGCTATTTGATGGAGAAAGGAAATGTTACATATATTAAGGCCATATCCATTATCAACTAAATCACACTTAACAAGCACATTGAAAATATGAACTGAACATACAATGAGGAATAATTTTCATCAATTGTATGGTAATCCATAAAATTTGACATAAACAAGCTAGAAAAATAAATAGATTTGTATTGAAAGTGATGTTGATAAAAGTGATTGTCATCAAATGAATAAAATGACCATATCTCGAAATATAATTTGAATTTTACAAAACAAAAAGAGGATTTTTTGAATCTAATGATGTAAAATAAAAATCTCCAAGGTATTTTTTAAAAGTGTGTATTTTTGAATTATGCCTTAATTACCAAAAGTGTAATTTTGAATTTTCAAAAAATTTCCAAAATCTTTGAAGTAAACAAAAAGAGGTTTTCATTACATATGCAAAAATTAAAAATAACCTCAAAGTAATTTGAAAATAGAGTCATTATGCTTGAGATATGAACAAACAATGATTTGAAAATTAGGAGCCCTAGAAAGTGATCCAAAGGGTAGGACCAATCATGAAACCCTAGGAAAGTTTTTATAGATCAGAGTTATGAAATATGATAGTTGAAAATAAAGTGTGAATATGAAGATAATATGTAGATATGAACACTAAAGGGTCCCCGCCCTAGATCTCTATGTATCTCGGAGGGTGAGGGGTTGGTAGCGTAGTGGAGAGAACCAATCAATTGAGAGATCAATCAAGACCCCCAATCTCTTTATCTCCGCCGATTTGATCTATCTAGAGGGGAGGGGCCCACCCCCGCATGCCTAGGGTTTGTGTTTGGAGAAGAATAGATCCGAATAATGGGCATGCAAGGATCAAGTTCACCAAATGATTTAACAAAAACTAAATCTCAATCAAAGGACTGAGATCAAATGAATACAACATTAATACTCAAGATATATCATGCAAGCAACAAGAAAGTGTGCACAATAGGAAATAAAAGTGACTTAGATTATATTAGACTATTTGACCTGATTTTATGGACTGGAAACAAGTTGAGAAGGTTGAATTTGAATTGTGTATGCTTTATGTGAGAAATTGAGATCTAAAAACTCCTCTTTAGACATGATGAAAAGGGATTGCCTGTAAGTGTGTTGGCATCGAACCGGGTACTAGTGTCTTCGACAACAACTATGCTTTTGATCTTTTCAGATCTCGAACTTGTCTTCTTCCTTTCACTCTCATCACTTCCACTTCATTACATGTTTCTATGTCATACTTAAACCTAAAAAAACAAACCCTAGCTACTTGCACAAGGCTCAATAAAACATTAGATGGAATAAATAATGCATATGATTGAGTTGGAATGACCTCGGTAGTCATCCCAATGCAAGTGTGATTTTCATCGAGTTTCGCACTAACTTTTAGACTTTATATAGTTTTGGTTTGTGTATGTGTGTGATTAAATTGTGTCCTTGAAGCTATATTACCCTTGTTCCAAATCGCACCAAGATAGTGGTCCATAACTTCTTTCCCCAATGATGAATGTGTGAGATGGAATTCAGAAGTAACCCCTCTATGCACGTTGAATAATTTAGCCTAAACGCAATCCTTGAATGTTTCCTTTGCCCAAGTAGTATATAGTAAGTAATAGCCCAAAATTGTCCCTCCTCCAACAATAGTGAGTAAGTCATGTATATATATGATTACCTTGTTTGAATTTCATCATTAATAACCAAAAAGGTTGACCCAAAGTGATAAAAGAGACTTTAGAAAAGATAACAAATGACATGGCATTTAAAACTTGAGAAAAGGTAGGAAAATGACAGAAGCACCCAAAGGGGACAGTAGTGCATGGGCACTCTTGTCCCTAATAAGTGGTATTGTCCGGGATGCTCAAAGGATATAACAAAAAATATAGAGTTGGCTCATATGTTATCCAATGTCTAAAATTAAAGTGACCATTCGAGAAAGGAAAATAATAAGAGTGTAGAAAGGATAAAGCAATGTAAAAGTAAAAGTATGTGCATTAATGTCTAGTTTTCTTACTTAGGAATCATGCATATAATAACATACTTAGATGTGTGATGTAAATATAAAGTTTATGATTTTTTGACTACACATACCTTCACCATGTAAGATTAATTCTTGTTTGATTAACATGTATCCATAAAACATTATCATGTATGTACACATGTGTCAGTATAGTTTAAACCAAGTATTTACTTTAATCTTGGATCTTTCTTCCAGTGCAAGTCATCTTGGCATTCCAAGATTTTTGACATGTTTTATCTTAGTCTAATAATATTGCAAAAATGTGGTTGGTAGATTGTAAAGTGGTTCCATGTTCAAAAAAATCAAAAACTAAGTTGGAATGGGAGCCCGCCTCTCCAACTATCTTCCTAGAATGAAGGAAATTTAATCATCGACATGATCTAAATTTTTGAAAGTTTAATCATTTTATTTTTATTTATTTATATCTAAATTGGCGATTTCATTAAAAAAATATTTGCATTTGAGTGGGATCCAATTTTCCATGTAAGTGGATATTTATCTATGTTTAATAATAGATATCACCTATTACATAACATTAAATTTCCATTTAAACCTTATATATTCATCCCATCTAGTTTTATCTTGCACTTCATGTGTAATTACTAGTTGTAATTTCTAACCACACGGTGAAATCACATACGTTAGATCAATTTTTTTGGTAATTTTCTTATGTGCTTAAATAATAATCTCATCAAAAAGAGCTTTTATCATAGGGTTAGTCTATTTAGTTCAATAAATTAAGATGTGTGTGAGATTTTGAATAATGATTCAAAATGGTTTTTATTTTTTTGTTTTGTTTAAGAGTTATAATATGCAAAGGTGTTGCATTATATGACCACTTTGGAATGTTTCTAAATATGTATGTTGAGCCTTTTAGAACCCCTGAAATGGATTGGGATGAATTTATTTTATTGGGTTTGTAATATTAAGTGGGAAAATGACTTAATAGAAACTCACCAAATACTAAAGGTCTTGGCATATAACTTATGTTTAAAACATAAGGTGGCGGATCCCATATCGGGTCAAAAAATATTTAAATTTGAATTATAATATTGACCCATGCAACGGGCCACCTTCCTTTTATAAAACAAGGCGATCTCTTTTGATATTGGATACATGAATGTAACACACATGTGAATTATGTAAGTTGTATATGTGAGCGATTAATGATACTTGATGTGAATGATGTGAGTGTAATCTCTGCACATGAGCGAATGTATGTGAAAGTTTATAATTCCTTCTCGAAGGAGTAACTATCGTGGATTCAAGGAAATAGTGGGAGTGCTACGTGAAATACATATTCTCAATAAAGATAAGTGATTTTTCAGTGGGTTTTTACCAAAAAGGTTTTCCCACTTAAATCTTGTGTCTTGTGTTCATTTACTTTCATGTTTATGTATGAAATCTAATATCTAATTCATTATGTGATGTAATTCATTATAACTTGTTCAATCATAAACTATAATCCTTGGCTTGTTTATTTTGGTGGATATATAAATCTGTATATTATTTATCCCCGCATTTCCTAACATATTTTTCATGTCATTCCAAAATGGGTTGAAGTTAAGGATATCCCTCTTTAAGTTTGACAATTTTACAACAGATCTTCAAACCTCTCGGTGAAGTTCTGCAATTTGAGGAAACAAGGGTTATATAGGCTCACAAATACTTGAATTTTAATCTTTATCAAGCTATAAAAACTCCTTTCCCAAAATCATAATTGTTAAATGGAAGAAAAATGCTTTATTGTGCCCTCTTAATGTGATTGGTGAATTTAGGGTGTTGAGCTTAATTTATAAGATATTATTGTTTAGGGTGTGAAAGAAAATATCACATTATATATCAACCTCGCTTAGTTCTATATGGTTTTTGGTTGAGGATCCCTCAAAAGAGGCCAATAAGGCTACCTCACCTATTTTTCTTGCACCTCCTCATGTAATAATAATGGAAGAATCTCCTATGTGAATGGAAAGAATCTCAAAGGAATATAAAATTATTTTGGCCAAAATCTCAAATAAGAAGTGTCCTTTTGTAGATAATATGTTAGTTAGTACTATGTCATTAGTAACATGTTATAATTGTTGGGAAAAAAATTACGTTGGGAGGCCCATAGTTACATACAATAGGATACCAAGCCTACCACCACCCCAAGTACTCTAACCGAATATGGTATTTGTTTGATAGGAAACTATAGGTTCCATATAGGTTATCAAATGTAGGAATATAATCTAAATCCGGACACACCGTAGATACCAAAAGGTGCTCAATGAGCCCTAGTGTCATACCTATAGAGGATAGTGGCCCTAACCCTAGGATAGATATAGGTTTTCAATGCCTATAACTAAGATAGGTGTCCTACTAGGATTCAAAATAAGAGTAATCAAAGAGATGGATAAATCCAATGGGCATAATATAATAATACAATACAATATATCAAATAAAACATACATCTACTCTATTCTATAGAAAAGAATGACCAATCAATAACATACAAATGCAAGATAATAGATTAATAAGAAATTGAAATACTTATCTTGTGTGTGTGTGTGTGTGTGTGTGTGTGTATTTGCATATGCATAGTCCTCCCTAGAGGAAACAACAACAATAGAGAATCACTATGTGTGGATAAGGGGAGATCTCAAAAATAAGATCTCTAGTCCTAACTCACTATGGTAGCCAAAATGAAAAAAAAGGGTAAGCTCCAAGTCTTCAAGTCCAACAAGTAGGTAAGAAAAAGATGCTAAAATATACGTGCCATAAGTTCCTTTATGTATGATCAATTGATGTTTGATTAGTTGGTTTGAAAAAAAAAGGTGGTGGGGTATATATACCCTACGCCATCGCTCATGGAAATGACATTGACTATGGAAAACCAAACTCAACATCATCACCCATGGGTGTGGAGTGGGTCTTAGGGGAACCATAAGGATAAAGGGGTGAAAAACATGTGAGGTGGAAAATAAAAGGTAAATATGGAAGTAAATGACATGGGTCCCATGTGGATGAAAGTAGGGATAATAACGTGCAATAAGTGTGAACAAGTGGATATAATGAGGAAAGTAAATATAACATATGTAATGCGTCAAGAAAGGGAAGAAACAAGGAAAGGGTAACGTTATATGACATAATAGTGACATCTCTCAAATTTTGTGGTATATCCCATGTACCTAATTCCAAACACATCCCAATCCGGTGGAAAGTGCCTTGAGGTACCCACTCAAGAGGAGAATGCATCAACAACCCTTGCATAAAATAAATGGTTAGCAAGCAAAAAAATGAGGTGTATACATATGCCCCAATCAAATATCATCATGTGTCACAATAGTTAAAACATGAGATTGTCTTCAAAAAAATATCTATGCAACACATAAAATCGAAAGTAAATGTTGAAAGTAAAGCAAAATGAAAGTATTGTAAAGGAATAATGAACTCCACCAAATGAAATATACCTACCTCATACTTACCTGTTGGTGTCACTCGACTTGCTTATAGTGGGCACAATAGCTACTTAGAACCTTGAATAAGTAAGATTAAAAACTAAAACTAGAAGATAATTAGTAAAAAAGGACATCTCACCTAGCTAGAAACCATAGGAGGGACGTAGTGTGCTTCGAGAATGATGAAAAATGGGGATTTTTGTGAGATTCGGTAGAGGTAAGCTCAATATGTCAAAATGATAAGTTTGTCACCTGATAATGGTAGGATTTTTTGAATGTTTTTAGGGTTCTTAATTTTAAAGATATGAAAGTTTGAAGATTAGAAGGAATCATATCGAAAATTGTTATAAATAGTAAAGGGAAAATTGCATTTTTCACTTTGCCAGTTGAGATTAAGATAAATTGAGCTATGAGGTTATCTAAATTGAGTAATTGTAATGATGATGGTGATAGTATGAGGCATCGGCGAGGTGGTCAAGATGAGGCACACATTGGTGTGAATCCCATGGTAGGTTTTGTTTTTAAATTGGGAAAATGTAGCTAGGATAAAAATGGAAAATATATGTCAAGGTTAATTTACCTAGAGAAATTTCCCCAAAGATAGTCAAAATGTAGATCGGGTCAAGATCTAAGTGGTTTTGGGAGAATTTTTAATTTTAGAGTCATTAGGCGAGGTTTTTGAATTTATTTCTAGGAAAAAATTGCACCTATGTAGAATGATCACATCATGGTTTATGGTGTTTGTGCATGGCTAGATTTCTATGATGGCCAATGGAATTTTTCTAGGGTGGTTGATGTAGTAGAGAAATGGTAATTATTACTCAATGGATGATGGTGTTAAACCAACGATGGTCGATGTAGTAGAAAATTATCTTATTTGTTTGAATTTTTGGTAATTTGATATGTATTTTTATGATTAGTTTGGATTGAGATATGATGGGTAACTTTTGGTCAATATTTTGTAGGTTCCATACATGATTAAGATATGGAGATTAGTGGATGTTTTTGGTTGCCATATTTATTGTGTAGGTTAATGTGCACATGAAATTGCACATTTATAGGGCCTTGATTTTAGAGGCATTATGCATATGGTATGGATCCCATTGGATCCATAGATTTGATATAGATGTTTTTGGGACACTAGGATTTGAGGACCAACACTTTCAAATTGATGTCTAAAGGACATACTATAGAGGCAACAATAACATTATAGATGTACACATAATTCTTGGGCCACCCATTCAAGGTGTGTGGATGTTTTTGATGTGTCATCATAACCACAATGCAGAGAGGAGGGCCTTATCAAGGTGGGACATAGGAAATGAGGAGCATCATCCGAGCTCATTAATGGTTTGATTGAGTGTCATATTTTTATGTAGATTATGATATACATAATGTGGTTATTGGCATGGTTGTGGCATGGATATTGTGCTACAAGGTATATGGATCAATACTTTTGTTTGTATTAGTGGCATGCAGAGATGCATTATAGGCTAGTCATACATAGTTTAGTTGGGGATGGACACATGGGCATACTTGGTGCATGATTTATATAGGATTCATGTGACACAAAGGAGAGGTAATGGGTCCCATTATACTATTAACATCCTAAATTTATGAGAAATTTTTGAGGTGTAGACCAACAAGGACATCGCTTATATGTAGAATAGGAAATGCCCGAGGATTCTATAGTGGGATGTGATTGAAATGTAGGGATTAATACATGTTAGGAAAGAGAAATTAATATAAGAGCCTTATAGAGAGAATGGATTAGTGCCTAGTTGGCTGAATACAATGTGGTTGTTGAGGGACATTGAATATTATATGGAACTATGTATGGTAGGTGGAGATGCACACCCAGTTAATAGGGTTCCTTTACATTTTGAGAACCCATATTATGTGGTAGCCCTAACCTTCTAGAGTATCATCCATGACATGTGAGAGAGGGAGTAAGGATAATGGGTCTAATGGTATCAATTACCACCATACAACAATGTGAGTGAGGAAAGCCCCACAAATAGATGTTAGGCAAAAAGATGAAGGAGAAAAAGAGGTGTAGAGGGTCCTTAGGTGATAAAGGTGGGGCATCCTTGAGAGACAAATACATGAGGAAGAGAGAGTAGATATACCCTAAGGATAACACCATGAGTGATGGTTACAAAGGCTTAGAGGAGGTTATTTTCATATATGGGTGCCCAAATAGTAGTGTATAATGATGGGGTGACTAGGGAAGATAGAAAGGCTCCAAGGCTACCACCTATGATAGTGATGCCCAAAAATAGGTGGAACGATTGGTAGATTCCACCGATCAAGTATGAAAATGATGGAGTAATTTGGGAGTCTAGAAGATGGAGCCATTGTAGTGGAGCAAACCTCGGATGAACTAGGTGAGCCTTAAAGTTATTTATGATAGCATAAATGATGACATTAAATAAAATACTAAATAGATTGGTAATGAGGTATGTGGTTTTTGTGTTTTGAAGAGAGGCCCATAAGTGGTATAACTTGGTGATTGAGGGTGTACATATGATATCTTGGATGACATCCTGGACCTAAAAATGTCTCTAATGGTTAATCCAGTTTAAAAAAAAATGTATGGAGATTCTATAAGTGCATTTAGGCTTATGGGAGAGGTAACACATGAGCTTCATAGGCATATTTATTCAGAGGTGGAAATGAGTACAGATATATGACATCCTTTTGTATTTCTTTGCTAGACGCAAGTGGCATTAAAACTAGAGTAGGAAGCTACACTTTTATATGTACAAGTAGTGGTTGCACACCATGTGACTGACGAGCCCATATTATAGAGTTCCAAATTTGGGAGGCTAGAGAAGAGGGAGTGGTTGAGGGGTTCATTGATAGCCACATCACTAACACAATCTTTGTGTGCTACTAGTCAAGCACCATCATCTAAAATCATCAAAAACTCCATTTAAGGGAGGCTATTTTAGGGATGGGAATTATATTTGATGCATAAAATGATTCATTTTGTATATATATATATATATATATATATATATATATATATATATATATATATATATATATATATATATGAGATAGTATTTGTTTGGTGATATCCTGTATTTTTGTTGATGTTTGATGGATATTTATTTTTATGATTTAATTTTCTTTTTGTGAATAAATCTAGGAACATTCATGGCTAAGAGAAATGAGATGATAAAAGGCTTAAAAGGTTAATAATAGAGTATGTAATGTATGGAAAATTAAATGAAATATGGACCAATTATAGGGCCATTCCAAGAAATATGGAGTAAACCCAAGTAGGAGGTAATAGATAGAATTACCAAAGTATCTAAGATAGGAAGAAATGGCCATAGAAACTCAAGAGAGGGAACAAAATTGGGAGATGGTAGATAAAATTACCAAAGTATCCAAAATAGGAATCAATGGTCATAGGAACCCAAGTGGGATAAATATATAGTGTTATAATAAATAGAATAAAATGAATCAATGACCATGTTTGAATGATTGACATGTATCATTGATGATGTTTGTGACATCCCGTAGGATTTTACACCAAGTATGTATCATGAGGTCCTCGAGGTTGTCTTGATGGAGTTTTGATCATGTGGACAAGAGAGTTCATGAATCTAATCAGAGATCCGTGTGAGAACATCATGACGAATACCATCAAGGGATGGACAAGGGGAATAATGAGTCTAATGAGAACTATATGTTGTCATAAAAGGACATGATAGAGGAGATCAAGCTTGAATCTTATGTGCATGAGGATAATGTTCTCAAACTTGGAACTTGTAGGAGGTAACCCAAAGTACCATCTGTATGTGAAAAAAGTTGTAATGAGATAAAAGGTGGTAGGTGGAATATGGTTATGTAGATTTACTTTTTTTGATCTCATATAACTTCCTCTTTATGTTTCTTTAAGTGTCATTATATTCTCTACAATAAAAACATCGTCATAACAACCATGTGTATGAGAGTCATGGAGGGTAGAGTCATAACAACATGTAGACTAGTAGAAGAGGAACGAGGAGATGTCATAACAAGGAGAAGTAGAAAAAGTACATAGGCTATTCAAGTGAGATGGTTATAGCCAGGCATGTCGATAACCATTTAGGGGTGCATAGTTCATATGCTAATCCTTAGAGTCAAATTCAAAGTAGGCATCATTGTCATCCATTGGGTCATTGGCCTTCATAACAAAACAATATGAATGGCTTCATGGGGGAGAGCATGATAGTTTTGATGATATGACTAAAGGTAGAGTGTAATGAATTGTGAAATGAATAATTTTCACATTATTATTCTCTTGGACATAACCTACTAAGAGGGGATCATATAGAGAATGTGATAATCATAATTAGATGTGGTGACATCAATAACTCATGAATTGATAATAATCTTGGGTTGAAATACATGATCTACATGATGATGCTTAGTGCGAGTAATAGTGATAGGGATATTGTGGGTATCCTTATTGTAGAAGAGAGATCATAGAGTGGGAGGTAATTGTGATGTAATGGCATTGGGGAGATCATACATTTTAATCCTAATATTTATTTCATTATGTTCATCATCATTTGAATAGATAAGGTTGAGAAGAGTATGGATGAATACCTTAGCATGACCACTATAGCTGCAAAAGGAATCCATAGAAAAGTTAAAGAATTAGTATTCCCGAAATGAGATGGTAGGGAGTTATTTAAGACTGAGAATTTTGAATGTCCCGTGTTGTTGGAAGAGGTCAAATTTTCAAGTTTTAGTATCACCTTGTACTTTATAGATAACCCCTTATAATGTGCAAGTGATGCAAGAGCATCATTATTTGTAAATAATCAAAATTTTGGTTTTCATAAGTATGTTAGGTGTTGGGGGTCCTTGTAGGTGTTGTGTGTTGGATCCTAGTCCATTTGGACCTCTTTTGTCTTATAATAATGTGATTTTAGAGTTTCCCTCCAATACCACCATTTGAATATTTAAATTTTCATAGTTGAGTTTAGTGTCTTAGGTGTTAGGTTAGAGAGCTGAAATAATGCAAAGGTTCTCAATGTAATCACACGTGTATTATCCTCCTAGTAAGATTTCTTAATCATGGTTACCTCTCATTAAGGGTTAGGTCACTTAAATAAGTGTAACTAACACCTTTTGGTTATTCAAGAGGAAATATTTGAATAGAGAAGGCGAGGAGAATGTAGGAGGAAGAAAATTAACGTGTAGGAAGGTGTAAAGGATCCATGAAGTCTCGGAATGATTTGTATGAGATCATGCTAATTTTGTAAGACATATCTAATATTAATAAAGCTTGAGAATTTGAATATTTGTATGAATGATGAAAAAAGTGTGAGTTTGTTTGTATTTATATTGAGGTCCATGTTTAACGGTGATAATGTTGATAATAGTGTATTGATAATCCTCGGGATGTGTTAGGGTCAATCCTTCGCTTGGTGAGATTTGAAGATGATTGAAATATGTTCTCATACTTTGTGAAGAAAACTCTATTTTTGGTGTATGTTATGTTTGTACATGTTCAATAATATGTACAATGGAGTTATCAATAGGAAGGGAGATGGTTTGAGATATAAAATTCTAAAGGAAAATTCAAAAACAATCATTCTTGAAAGGTAAGAGAATAGTACATGAGTTTCCTATTGGTTTATTAGATTGATGAAAAGTGAATAGGTAATTTTGGGTATTATTCTTGTGTGAAGGTAAGTAAATTAATGAATAAGGGGTTTAGAAACCATGTAGAAGGTAAGGAATCAAGGATAATAGATAGGCTAAGAATGTAGGGTTTGAAAACCAATGAACTCCATTCAAACAAAGTCTCATAGAAGAATCCCTACAAAGTTGTCATTGAGCATGAATATGAAATTTTCAAGACAAATAACCTAAAGGAGAAAGGTGGTAAATATCCTTACAAAGATATATAAGTTATTTTGGTCTCATGAAGTAGTGATTTGGGAAAGATATGTATTTTTATTTCTCTGGGGCCGAGAAAGCCGCCTAGGGTTTGGAAAGTAAAAACAACTATAACTTGAATTTTAACCTTAGGAATGACCTAAAAATGGTAAAACGAAGGAATTAGGTGTGAAATATATTCTTATAAATTTTTAGAGAAAAAAATTATTTTTTATACACCAAATTTGAGAAACTCGGGTCTACGATTGTATAGGAAGAACATAATTTGGAGGGTTTAGAGAAGGAAATTAACAAAATATCTTGAACTAGTCTTTAATGACTATTGAGAGTTGTTAATAATATGAATGGAGACCTCATGAAGGCTTAAACATGGTATGAATAAGAACTACAAAGTTTTAGGAAGGAAACTTAAATTTCCCAATCTAGTGCCATGTTTCATAACGATTTAAGGGTGTGTTTGTTGGACAAAGCTCAAAGAAGTCTGATAGCATTCGTGAAATGTGTTTAAATGATAGATAGAAGATTATAAAGGTGATAATAGGTATTATAAGGAGAAACTAAGTATTTTAGACCATGTAAGCAAGAAAATACAATCTAAACCTAGTTAAACCCAAAAGAATGATTGATGGTAAGTTGATAAAAAAGCAGTTGTTGTGTTGGATGACGAGTAAAGAATTTGAACATGATCAAGAACTTGTGTGAAGATGTTGAGATTGGTCTAAGGATATTTAAAGGTTTGTAATCAAAGAAGAAGAAATTAAAAACTAAGAAACTCATTCCAAGACCTAAGAAAGCCTTAAAGGAGGGCTAATTGGGAATGGTAGGGGTATATTTGAAGGACTTAACCAAAGATTTGGAGCCTAAAACTTAACATGGAGCATAATTTTAATGATCGGTACCAAGAACTATGATTAGTTTTTCTTGAAATTCTTTGAGTTGCCCCCAACAATAAGGTTTTTATAAAACATGGCTAGAAGATTATACCTAATAAGAGATAATTAAGGACATTTAAGGAGATAGGAGCAAAGACAAGGTCTAAAAGTTTGTGAGGTGCTATAAGGGCTTAATGGGTACTCAAAAATATTTGTACAATATTTTGAATGTTTGTGAATGATTCTAGACAATAATTTTACCTATTTTACGGGGTAATAAAACCTATGTTTGAGTTAATGAAGGTGAAACCTGATCAAATAGTGTTTGATGTACTAATGAATGTTTTTGGGTGAGTTCGTAGTGGGATTGGAGTGTGAAGGAAGCTTAGAAATTGTAAGTAGCCTTTGAATCTATATTTTCATGATTTTGACCTTTTGGGCCTAGGAATTGCATAGTGAATGACAAGAAGAATTGCATTATGAGTTGATGATGAATCTAATTGTTGGTTTATTTGAGTGAGTTTGTTCATCCTCTACATCAACAAGCTTAACACATTGGAAAGCAGAGATAACTCAAGTGTGTGCATGCAATCATTCCACAATCGACCTAAGAGGATATTATAAGATAATGGAAAGTTAAAGATCATGAACTTGGACATAGATGGTATGAGGAGGCATAATGATAGGGAGCCAAATTCACCCCATGGGGGAATCTGTATGTGCTCATAACCTCACATGTGTTCCCAATGAATTTTAGGTTATACATAGAGTATCCGAGTGTCTTAATGAATTTGAGGAAGTGGTTAAAGTATTAGAACCTTCATGTATGAGGGATCTCTTGGCTATAGTATGACGAATATAAATTGAGATAAAGAGGAGAGGGTCCTCTACATGAAATATAAGTTCATCATGGATCATAAAATCAAGAGGAAAATGAATGCATGTGGAACAATCATTAAAAAGATCAGTAGAAATGGATAAATCTTCACATTGATGCGTGATGCTCTCTTCTCTCGAACCATGTAGGGAGGTTTTTGCCCCAAAATGGGTGTAAAATGAATGTTCATAGTAAGAGTGCTGACATAATACATGTATACACCTAATTTTTCACTTTTCATCTTTCATACATGTTACTAACAATTTCCTTTGTGTAAATAAGGGTCACTGATGCATCTATTTCTTGAGCGGGTGCCTTAAGGGGCCTGTCGAGGAATGGGGTATGACTATTCACATAGTCATTATGGGTTAGAGACAATACACAAAGAGAGTATCATTATTTGGTCCCAACCTTAGTTGTCCTTGCATTAGTTATCCTTTTCCCTTTATGTCTCATACACATTGCACTCTCGACACCTTGCTTGCATCTCACCATTTGGCACTTTGTTCATCCATTTTCTTGATCTATGACACATCTTTTTCATTTTACATGACATTTAGCATCCTTTGGTCGATGCCATCACCCGTGGGGAATGGTTTCGTGTTTATTTTTCCTAGATGACGCCATCACCCACGGGTGATGGTGTTATATATATACACACCACACTTTGACATTCATGAAGGAAGGAATCCAAAATCATAGGAACTTCCATTTGCTCTACTCTTTTGCACCAACTTCGCATTTTCTTGCTCACCCTTGGTTCATCTTGCACTTGACTTGGATTAGATTGGACAATCTTCTTATTGGTTGGATTTATTACACTATTGGGTCATCTATAGTGAGTCTAAGACATGAACGATGTTCCCCTTCTCCACCCAATAATGATTATCTCTCGGTGTGCTACTTCTCTGGAGAGATAGATGCATCACGACCACCCCATAGGTAAGTTCTCTAACTATCTTTGTCATTTTCATAGATTATTTCATTTCCCTTCCCCATTTCTCTATGTTATCTTAGTGTTATATGTACATTGATACTAGTTAGCATAGTGCTCTTATTTGATCAAATCCTTAGCTTTCCCTTATTTACATTTCAATCATATTGTGCATGTTTTCTTATCCACCATCAATCTATACCTCTTACCCATTTAACGATATCCTAGGAGGGTAATCTCCTTTATCTTGATTGTGGGCCTTGGAAACCCTAGGTTGACCTAGTGTAGGGATTACTGCCCTCTAGATATGTGACCTTAGCACTTATCGTAACCCCTTTAAATCAACCCATTGTGTGTTGGTTCATGTGTGTCTCCTATTTGTTTCCTCAATACCCTTGTAGAATGGAAGAATTAGGAGTGCAAGCCATTGAGACACATTCTTGGCCCACCATACAAGACACTCATGATGTTTGGGTGAGGTACAAATGAGTTACAAGAATGGAATTTGACTAATAGGGAAAAGGGTTCTGCAAGAGGGTCCCAATATTTAGTGTTGGACTATGAAATAGTTTGAGCCTATGAGCAGTTAGTCTAATAATGTTCTATAGAAGACAACATGACAAAAATCTCTACATTTTGATTTTCTTTGGAATTTTGATAGGATCAACCATGATAGAAATATCCTCACACTTTGGATGATGGTGTAAGAAGTGGCGGGGATCAAAACAAAACAAGATCATCCATGAAGGTTAACATGTGCTAATGGCATATGAGGGAGTTGATGGTACTATAAATATGATTGGTCATGTAGGAATGTTTATATAGGGTTTGATGGCATTTATCTAAACTCTAGGATCTGGAATGAAAGTTTTTCATGATATGTTTGACTTGAATAACATGAGTGGATGATTCTGTAGGATTTAGTATGAATAGAAGAAGGAAAGGAGGGTTCAATAAAGGTGAAAATACATCTGGTATCATCCATATGAACTATTCTCTATGTAAATGTGTTAGTTGAGGGATATGGGGTGTCAATATTAGTTGTTTTTATTATGAATAAGATTGGTATTAGGTTGTTTGGATATGGGGTGATCGAGAAATGGATCATTTTATATTTAAAGACACTAATTGGATTGATGAACCACTTCATGTTGATCGCGTTGTTGAGATTTATCACATACCTTAATGGCCTCATCTAGCCTTTCTCGAGTGATGGCCTCATGGTCAAAGTTGTTTCCAAGGAGGAAGGTATAGGTGAAATATTAAAAGGAATGCCATTGATCACAATAATGGTCCCAATTAACATGCAACCAAAAAAATCATCATGCCATTGAGAAAGAGGTCAAGAAGGGTCTACAACTATGGTGAATGGTTGAGATAGGCATCATATCAAATCCTTAGGCAAAGGTTGGTAACAATAAATATGGGAGGGAGAAAGAGAAGTTCTTCATGATTTATAGGTACATGGATCAATGTTGCGGATAGTCCTCTTGGAATTAGTTCCTTGAGGAAGAGTGTACTGTAACTTTTTCATCAACGACATTTTTGTTTCTAGGATGCATGAGGAATTGAATGTTCTTGGCTGGTTGTTGCTTTGGAGTAGACTTATGAACTCCTCATGACTTGATATTATTGTTTGTATTATGTGAATGGTTCTTCTAAAGATTTAGAAGAGAAGGATCTCAACATATATTGAATGTGAGGCTTGAGGGATCTAAGGAATATCTGAAATAAACTCCCATTGAGAATGTTGTGTTCGGCCTCAATGGATAAGGTATTCCAACACTTGATGAAATATTGGGTAGCTTTTTGTATGCTTTCTTATAGTTTATGAAAGCATTGATGTTGTTTTTTAGAAGGTCATGATACTGAAATTCATTGACTAAGGAGGTCACCAAAATTTTAATCTTGATAATAGATTTGGATGGAAGAGGATGGTACCAATACAAGGAATCTCTCATAAGCATCATATCAAATATTTAGATGGCGAGTGTAAGAATTGGATCTGACCCAATCTTTGTATATATTTCCAAAGGCCTTGATATGTAAGGTAGGATCTATAGAACCATTGTAAATGATGGAAATAGTAATTCTTCTAACGTTTGTGGAATCAATGTAGGGAGAAATAGGTTCCCTTTGAATGGATTGAAGGACCTATTTATGGATAGGAGGATGGGAATTGAGCACCCCATTAATTCCAACTAAAAGGGGAGGGGGTAACCTTGATTTTTTTCCCCTAAGAGACCATTTACGGTCGACTAGTGAGTTGATCTAGATTGGTTTCATTTGCAAGAACTAATTTGTAGTCATAGTTTGTTGTTGACTTAGGTGGTCAATTAGTTACATGATGAGTTGTTTAGGATCATTATTTGGAGGAAGATTTTTGTTATTGGTTAGAGTAGCATTCATTCCATTTGGAGGAGGCTTGTTATGATTGATATTTGAATCCAAATTTCTCAAAATTTGTCTTCAATGTACTTGTGCAATGTCGGAGTGACTCTCCTGCGTATTCAAGGAATTATTGATTTTTTTCATAGCATGACCATAATTAGGTTTAGGGGTATATTTTTGTTTACCTTCTTCGTCAATTTCAAAGACATGGTTTCGGATGTTCAATCTAATGTGTACAACATCAATGGAAAGAAAAGTGAATGAGGAGATGGAATGGAATGAAGGAAAGAAATGGAAAGGAATGAATGGAAGGAACATGCAAGAGTTAGGTAAAAGAGCCTAATATTGCATGGAGAAGAAAAAATAATAACACAAATAAAAAAGAGTTTGCATCAGCTAAACAAGAATGAGTAAAGGGAACACACATGAGCAAGTAAATAATAGAGCTTGATCACTGTGAACAAGAACAACAACTTAATAACGTTGACAATAAGATCAAAGACAATATTTGCATGCAAGATTTAAACATCTAACATCTAATGAACATAAGAACATCAAATGTTACAAGAGACAATGAATGAGACACAAAGTTCATATTTCATTAACTCCAAAATGTCTTCACAAAAGAACACAAAGTTTCTTCCTGAAACAAAGCTTGCACACAAAAGTATTTTCTTCTCCTCTCTCAAAGTCACCCCTTACAAATGAGCCCCTCACTTCCTTTTATAACCCAAAAGTTGGTTACAAAGTAGTTAGGGTTTTACATGAACATTAAATAAGGCACTTAAGTGACCTTTGACTTTTTCAACCAACTTTATTAAAACAACTAAAAATAGAAATCACTTAAGTTATCCACATTTTTCAAAAAAAACTAAATAACAACATCCTTTTCTTAAAATCCCATTTTTAAAACATACAATAATAACCAGTGCCTTATCCATTGAAATGGGGTCCACCTATCTCAAACGTATGAGAAATGGACTCTCCCACTTCGTTAGATACCAAGAAAACTATCTCCTTGAACCATCGGTGAAATTAGGATCTGCTTTTGCTAATTGAAAGGATCTAAACCTTCCCAATGTTTCAAACATATTTTCTTCTTTTGGAGGTTCATTTGGTCGAAGAATAGCCTCACAAAATACCTGCAATTCAAGAATCCTACTTGGCATATCATTTAAATTAACCATCTTTGATTGAGCATTCTCAAACAAGTTCTTTAATTTGATGCAACGCTCCATTGAGACTGAAGAGAAATTATTGGCGGGAGTATACATGTCCTTAAACAATTGTGAAAATTGCTCTTCCACATGTTTCGATGAACACCTTTGATTATGCTCATTTATGAGGTTACAAGGGATCTCAGCTATGAATTCTTGAATCAAGGCGAGTGAAGTGAAGGCTTCATTGCATATGCTCTCATAATGGATCATAGAATCCTCGAGAAGTGTCTTCCTTGATTTGAGATGCAGACACCAAAGAAAATGTGTCCCTCGATGTTCAAATTTGAGAATTCCTTCAATGGCTAAAACTGAGGATTCCATACTCATCATCTCCTGTAAACTGGGAAATATCTCATCCAAATTTGATATGTTAGAAACAAAAGTTTCCTTGAAAGAAAGAATTGGATCAAGATATGCACTGACATCTTCATGGAGCTTAACCATTGTTTTGATCATCTCTTGGCCTAAAATGAGAATCTCTGAAAGCCAAGTTTTAGTGACATGGCCCAATGTGTTTATTTCTTTTGATAAATTGAGAGTTTCTTCATCAGGGGCAGCCACTGCATCAGGTATTGGGAAAGTGGATGATATGGGATTTATTAGATGTTGAACATATTCCACCAATTGATTCTTTTCAGCCTTGAGCTGAGAGTTTTGAGACTTATATTTCTCAAGTCTCTTTAGCATGATATCAATTGAATCTCGAGCCATCGCCATGTCACTTTCCAATGTGGACCTCCCAAGTCCAAGTCTAGAAACTTCATAATCAGCAGATGTCATGGCATCACGCTCCTTGTCAACTTGTGGGATGGCAAGATCCACAAATTTGTTTCCATCACTATCCACCATTATTCGAGAAAGCACTTTAGGCTTCTTGGGAATGACATCATTTGAAAGTTTGAAAAGGGCATCAAAATCAATGTCAATTGCCTTGACAACCCTCTTCCTTTTCTTGACCTTGAATCAACCCGAAAGGAGTATCATTCACTATTTTTGCATACAAAATCCTGGAGCTCAAAGCAACATTCTCATTGTTCTCGACATCATGAGATTTATGCAAGAATCCTTTCCATGACCTCGATTTCAGGAGAAATAACCTCGATATCCACCTCTTGACTCATTTGGGAGATTTTGGGAAATCTCTTCGTGAACTGTAGGTTCGAAGTGTTTGATATTTGGACTACACACTGAGTGGACGTTTGTGCAAGGCATGGTTGAGGATCGTTTGTCACTAGCTTTTGAGAACTATTAACAATGTGAGTAGAAGAATCTCTACTTGAAGTAGAAAATCCTGATACATGCTCTCTTCCTCACTGGGGCTAGGACCCTTAGGTTTTTCTCCTCGTGACACATTATTCGGTGAAGGGGATTTTGGCAACCACTCCTTTCTTGTTGATTGTGTATGATTGGATGGCATGGAGGTTGATTGAGAAGGGGCTTTGGTTGAATGAAGACCTCCTCGAGTTGGAAATTTTTGTGATCTGAAGTATGATCTTGAATTGACTGTAACTTGGAAAGTTCTCTTTGTACCAAGATATGCTTCTTTCAAGGATCGGTTGATTCTTGCTATCAAGAGAAAATTCATCTCTTTGGTCCAATCAATTTGGGGCAATGGGGTAAAATAAAATGCATCATATGAAGGATCAATAACATCTTCATCATCATTTATGAATGAATATGGAGGGTTCTTGATGTGAAAGGCCTTGATCTGAGCAAGGGTTAGGTGAGAAAACTCTCATCTTCTTACTTCATGCTCGTCTAAACAGACAGCCCAAAAATCTTCCATGGTAGGATTATGTTGATACTTTGCTCAAGAATCTTTTGCATATATCCATTGATATCAAACTGGGATCTCTTCACATATGGATGAATTGTGATGAGGGAAAACTCTTTTTCCATGAGTTGTGCACTGAAGAGATTTGGACATTGGTATTCCCCGATTTGGATTGGGAAATGAATTCCTGAATGATGCTTGTCACTAAGAAGACAATGAACTTGGAATAGTTTCACGCAAGCTCCATTAATGCCCATTTTCACTGACGTACTTAGGAAGTTTCCATGGAGTACCCGCAAAGCCACTTACGTGAATGTAGGAAAAAGATGAAAATTGAATAAACCATGTTCCCCATTGGGAAATGACATTCATGGCTTCTTTGGAAAATATTTCCTCTGTATTCCTATTCAGGTTCCGAATCATGTGGAAAGTAAATGCATCGTTGACCCTTCTGAAATGGTGAGAGCTATTTTTGAAACTTAGTTGCGGGTAATAATGGAAAACACTATTTGATGGACCCATGACTCCTCTTGTTTCGAGTCCAGAAAATAGCTTTCTTCTTGCCACTGCATAAGTCAGATATGATGTCATGTAGAAGCATCCAATCATCTTAACTTTGATCAATTGTTTGTGAAGGGTATCACTGATGATGGTGGCCCAATCCAAAAACTCTTTCTTGGAAAGGATGATACAGATAAACTGATACATCCATGGGTGGAAAATCTGGTAGAGGGTAAACCGAAAACTTGACTTAGGAGAGTAATCATGTCCCCGATTTCTTCCATGAACTCAATGTGGTATAGTTCTTTAGGAAGTCGGTCAATTCGAGGCCTCTTGGTCACTAACTAGTTGTTATTAACCATCTTGCTCCACCTGAGGGGTTCTTCATCCCAAAATTCTTGTGTTGATTGATTTGAGTGAGTGATATCCGCATTCTCGGGAAGTAGGTATGTTGAGAAATTCCTCAATGTGCTCTGGTGTGATTAAGAGGAAAGGCTCGTGATTATCTTTAAAAATTCCTCATCTCTCGGGATCATAATGCTCCATGCAAGTGATAACCAGCTCTGGACACTGCACCGAGACAGGAAATGTTCTTTGCTTGGGGTAGACCACTATGGTAAAGCCTATCCGAGAATATGGTTTTGCCTTCAGTTTTCACCCGATTCGCAGAATTGTTGCACATTGATGTGACCCAGATTTGTATCAGTGATATTGTCATATGCCGACTTAATGGAACTGGGAGGGATGATTCCTTGGAATTCATACTTGAGTGTGGATTTGTTTGATTTCTCCATTGGCTTCCTCGATCTTCCTCTGATTTATTAGATTTTTCAGCCATTATGAATTTTATAGAAAAATGACTCAGGCACACAAAAAAACAATGCAAGTGGGGTCGGGTCTCAGTCTCAAAACCCCATCAATGCAAGAAAAATATGACTTTTTATTATTATTATTATTATTATTATTATTAAAAATAATAATAATAATAATAACGATCCGATTACAATTTTTTTTTAATAATACATCACACCGAGACTAGGCTCGAATTTTGACTTTGCGCATGATAACAATGATTTTTTTAAATTTATTTATTTATTTTAAATAAACAAAATCACCTGATTTTAATATCCCAATTTTTTTTTAATTTAAAGAAAATTCTCCTTTTGAGAAAATTCTGATTGATTATTATGAAATGAAATCTTTTGATTTTAATGACGATTTTTGATTTGAGACTTTGATTCTTTGATGAATCTTGATGATCTTGATGAAATTTACTTGCTTAATTCTTCTTGAATCTTTTGAAATGATGACTTTGAATTCTTAAATTTGCTTCCTTTTTTGAAATTTTTTTGAACTCCTTTTGAAATTCTTTTTTTTTTTAAAAATGAATTTTTTTTGTTTTTATTTTTTTTTTTGGAATTTTTTGAATTTTTCTTTTCTTTTGAAAAATTTACTTTAAATTCTTCTTTGTTGATTTTCCTTTATTGCTTTTTTTTTTTCTTTTTTTTTTAATTTTTTTTCTTTTTTTCTTCAAATGCTTGAAAATTTTTTTTTTTTTTTTTATTTTGCTTTCTTTTAAATTTTTTTTAAAATTTTTTTTTTTTTTTCTTTTGAAAATTTTCTTTTTCTTTTTTTTGAAATTTTTTTTTTTCCTTTTTTCTTTTTTTTTGCTTTTTTTTTTTTTTTTTTTTTAAAATCTTTTTTCTTCATTTTAAAAACTCTTTTTATTGAAATTTTTTTCTTTAAAAAAATTGGAGATTTTTTTTTTTAACTTAAAATTTTTCTTTTTTGAATTTTGATTTTTTTTTTTTTTTTAAAATTTCTTTTTCAAATTTTATTTTTTTTTTTGTTCTTTTTTCCTTTTTTTTTTTGCTTTCTTTTTTTTCTTTTTTTGCATCATTTTTTTTTTCCTTTTTCTTTTCAATTTTCTTGAAAAAAAATGAAAATGCAGTTCTTTTTTTTCCTAATTAGGCTTTTTTTTTTTTTTTGTGAATTTTTTTTTTTTTTTTTTTCATTTTTTTTAAATTTTTTTTTCATTTTCTTTTTTCATTTGATTTCTTTAAAATTTCCTTATTTTTTTTTTTTCCTTTCTTTTTTTTTTTCTTTGATTTTTTCTTGACTTTTCTTTTTTTCCTTTTATTTTCTTCATTTTTCTTGAAAATGCATTGAAATTTTCTTTATTATTCCTTGAAAATTAAATTCCTCTTTGCATTAAAAAAAAATCCTCCTCTTCATTCTTCTCTTGATTGTTATTCTTTAAATTTGATTCTTCTTCCTTGGAAATTTTGAATTAGCTTTTAAGACTCTTGGTGAAAATGATGATTATTGAGGGATGTGATAAAATATTACTCTGAGACATTCCTTCAGAAGAAATAAGAAGAAATTGGAAAGCTTCACATGACTTCTTTCCAACGAGTTTGATGGAAGGATTTTATGAGGATTTAGGAAGCTTCCTCACAACCATTTTTCTTATTCGTCCCGTTAAAACAACTTCCCTCTTTCGGGTAGTGGCATTAATTCTAGGGGAAGTGGGGAAATAAACAACCAATTTGCCAGTGGAAATGGCAAGGGGTTGCAATCCCCATTTTATTTCCCCATGTGGGAAATCGGGAGATTTTTTTCCCATTTCCAATTCATTGATTTGGCAATCGGTGGAAAAAATCCCACAAGGGAAATTAAAATAAATTTTCCAGGAAAGGGAAATCCGGGGTCGGGAAGCCAATTTGGCATCCAGCAATGGGAAAGCGAAGCTTATTTTTCCCCAAAGCAATAAAATAAAAAATTTGTCGAATGACTTTTAATAATTATTATATTAATATTTATTTAATTAAAAACCCCAAATTTAATTTAAAAATTGATTTTATCAAACAAAGAGTAATTAATTAATTAAATATTAATTAATTAATATTAATGCAATTTAAGACCTAGCTGGGAGGAGTTCTCACCTGAAATGGATGAAACGAAGACCAGAAGCGATCACAAAAATGAGATGATCATGATGAGAGTGATAAATCATGCAAAGTAACACTTTTGAAAAATTTTAAAAATTTCCATTTTTATTAATTTTGTGAAGTCAAAATTGGTTGATAACAACTAGCTCTAATTGGGGACAAGGACTTTATGGACGCAACAATGGACCCAGACCAAAATATTAATGAACATGATCTCAAAAAATGATGGGGCACAAAAAAATGGGATGATAAAAGAGAGGAGACCGAAAGATGGGGAAAAGAAACAAACCAAAATCCTAATTACCTATGTACATACGGGGGACAACCCATTTTCAATTTTGATAGTGCTTGAGATATTGCCCATTGTAGGGAAAAGGAAAATGAGTTCCATTAGGATATGCCAAGTAATAGGTGTTATCTCCACAGAAATGTCTGATCTTGAAAGGGCCTAGCCACAATGAATCAAACTTCCCATGCTTTCCTTTGGTTCGTCGTCTCTTGTCCCAGAGAAGAACTAAGTCATTGATTTGGAATTGTCTCTCTTTATTTTTTCTGTCAAAAAACCTCTTCACTTTGGATTGATGTTCCTCGATCTATTTTCCACTTGACTTCTTTGTTCTTCAAGCTTGCTTAGGAACATGATCCTTTTATCTAATGCATTGGTGAAGCATTCATCATCAACTGCTTGAGCTAATCGTAATGTTGGTAACTCCAATGTGATGGGAATTTGAGCATCGGTTCCATACAAAAGTTGAAATGGAGACATCGATTGCTCTTTTGGGAGTTATGCGGTCAGCCCACAATGCATCATATAAATTTTTGTGCCAAGTTCTTTGATTTTTTTCTACTAACTTGTGCACGATAGTAATGATGTTTTTGTTACTAGATTTTCTACTTGACCATTTCCTGAGGGTAGTAATATGATGAATGAGATAAAGATATCCCATACCCATAAAAAAACCTATCATCTCTGAAGAAAAAATTTGACATTTTCCATCATGATCTTGTGTGGAATTCCATAATGAACCAATATATTCTCTTTGATGAAGTCACAAATTACACAGTAGATGTTTGTTTCACTGGTATAGCTTCTACCCACTTTGTAAAGTAGTCAGTTGCGGTGAGCATGTGAGTATGACCAGCACTAGAATTAGGATTCAAAACCCGATGAAATCTAAACCCCATTGTTGAAAGGGTTCTTCAATGACAACTGGCTTCAAAGGAAAAGTTGCCAATTTTGGTCTTCCAACAAATTGTTGACAAGCTTCACATTTTGTCACCCATTTCTGAGCATCGGAAAACATAGTAGGCCAATAATAATGTGCTCACAAAATTTTATGAGTTGTCACTGGGCCAGAGAAATGACCACCACAAGCATGATTGTGAAAGGCTTCAAGCAACCTAGGTTGTTGTTCCTTATCAACACATCTGAGGAACATGTCATCAATTCCTTTCTTGAACAAAGTGTTGTCCCAAATGACATACCAGAAGCTCTTAATTTGATAGCTCTTTTTCCTTAGCTATCAGATTCTCAGGACATTCACCATATGTGAGAAAGTAGGCTATATCAGAATACCATTCATTCATATGTGGTACTTGTGAAAAAACTACCAGTGGTAAACTTTCTTCAATTGGTTCTTCTTTAGAGTCATCTCGTGGTTCATTCTCTGCGATGAGTTGGCAGAGTCCTCTTCCTCGAACCAACTTGGTAGGCTTGATATCCAAATCATATTCTGGATCTTGGAGACCCAATTACCTCTTTTAGATCTTGGTTCTTGTTGTGTCAACATCGATTTAACTATGGTGTCTGGTACTAAGACTTTGGTGTGAGAATTCAACACATAGTACCTGAAATGTTTCAAGGCTCTCACCACCGCGTATGCATGCCTCTCAAGGGGAGTGTAATTGAGTTCATGTTTCTTGAATCATAACTCATGAATGCAATAGGAGATTTGATTCCCTCTTGATTGTGTTGAGTCAAGATGGTGAGAGATTGTGTGCGGTGAAGCATAACAATAGATTATAAAATCCTTTTTAAAATAGGACACACTAATGTAGGAGCTTTTGCAATAGCACCCTTGATTTTTCAAATGCTTCTCTACCTTCCTTCGACCATTTGAAGGATTCTTTTCCTTTCATCATATCAGTGATTTCTTTGGTCAGCTCGGTGAAAATATGGCACATGAACCTTCTCAAAAAATTCACCTTCCCAAAGAATGAGTGGACTCAGGCTTACTTGTAGGCAAGGAAAGATTCTTGATAGCTTGAACATGCTCAGGATCGATTTTAGTTCCTTCTTTAGAAACAATATGACCTAGGAGTTTCCCTTCCATAACTCCAAACATGGACTTTTTTGGATTTAGAGAAATCTTATGAAGTCTGCACCTTTGCAATATTTTCTCTAAATCTCTTAGGTGATCTTCTCATTTCTTTGAGAACATTGTCAAGTCATCTAGGTATATCATGATGATCTTGTCTTTATAATCTGTGAATGCCATATCCATAGCCCTTTGAAAAGTTACATGCCGGCATTGATCAAACCAAAAGGCATTCTTCTATATGTGAATGTACCCTAGGGGGTGGTGAATGTGGTTTTATGTTGGTCTTCTCTAGCCACTTCAATCTGATTATAACCAGAGAAACCATCTAGCATAGATAGCATTTTTGATCCAGTTACTACCTATAGAATATGGTCCATGACTGGAAGTGGATAATTATCTTTCAAGGAAGCTTGATTAAGATTGTGGAAATCCATGCAAATCCTAATTTCTCCATTTTTCTTGTGAACCGGTACAATATTAGCTATCCAAGTTGAATGTGAATAGGAAACACTATTGCATGCATCTAACATCTTTTGAACCTCATGGAAATATTGTCCCTGTTATCTTGGGATTATATTGTCTTTGCTTCTTCTGAATGGAACTGCACCAGGTTTCAAGGGTATGGCATGCTCCATTTCCCTAGGTTGGAAAGACTTCAAGTCTTCATATGAGTAAGCCAAAACGTCAGAATATTTGGTAAGGAGGCTTATGAATTTCTTGCTCTCAGGTGAGAAACACTTACCGATGTTGACCAGGTGAGGTTTATCCTTGGTACCAATGTTAACTTGCTCATAGTCAGTAGAATTCATGAGGTCCTGCCTGCTCTTTCTCTTTGATAAACTTGTCATGTTTATCAAAAAGTTCTTCAAGTGAAACCAATCCTTTTGGAATTTTATTTCCTTTGAGTTGAATGATGCCATCACTAGGATCTTCATTCTCAACTCCTTCTTGAATGGGTGAGGTCATCGATTCGTGAAAATAGAATCACTTCCTTCAAAGTACAATTGTTCAAAATTATCCCTTTTTCCAAGAAAGCAATAATTTGTTGATCATCATTGAATACTTGCCAATTTTCTGCATTGTCAGGAACACTTGGCCTAAAAACCATTTCGATGGTGTATTTGTCTTGATCAAACTCTGAATGAGGAATCATTAATGAAGTTGAGACTGCTAGAGAATCTACTTTGTCATTCTTTTCATGAGGGACAAATTTTATGGAAAAAGCATCAAAGCTTCTATCGCGTCCCACACTTTATTTTTGTAGTGTCTCAAATGATCATTCTTTACTTGGAACTGATTTTTAACTTGTTTCATGATCAACTCCACATCTCCAAAGACTTTCAAATTTTTGATCCCTTTCTCTTCTGTAACTTGGAGGCCAAGGATTAATGCCTCGTACTCTGCTGTAGTGTTGTTAGTATTTGAAAATTGGAGTTTGTAAGAAAAAGGAAATATTTTACCATTCGGAGATATGAGCACCACTCTGCCAGAACCTGTTGAGCAACAACTTCCATCAAACTCAAGAGTCCATATCTCATTAGAGTCTTGGCAAGTGACCTCAGGTGCATGAACCTCTGTAGTCATCATATAATTACCCATACTTGAGTTTTGAAACAAGACATGTGCACGAGGATCATCGGTTTTGTCACCGTGAATTTTCTTGAGTTTTTGGCATTAGCTTCTTCATTTCTCCATTGATAGGGATCATGGCATGAGACCAGTCCATTTGAATCTCACCACCCAAATCTCTACAAAATTTCCTGCTCAACAACATACCATATGAAGTAGGAATGTAGCAACTAGAATGGTTACCTTAACTCATTTATGAGGAAATTGGGCTAAAACCATTTGAGCATCTTTAATCTTCCCGATCAAGAGGAACTTGTCTTGTCTCCATTGAGTAATAAGATCTGAATGTTCTCATACAAGTCAACCCAAGAGCATGTGCTACTTTTGTAGGCATCACATTATCGAGGCTCTAGAAATCTATAATGCAATTACTTAATTTGCATCCGTTGATCAGAAAGGACACAAAGAAAGGTTCAATCTTTTCATTTGAAGGTGTAGTGGCTGCCACAATATTTTGAGTCTTCCCATCTTTGGGAGTTTTCAGAATTCCTTTGGAGGAATGATCAAGTAGAGTCACCTTTGATAAACTGGACCAATTTCTCGAGTTGATCCTTATTGGACTTCAAGTACTCTGCCTGTGACATGGAAATTTTTGTTTTATTGATATGATCAATGATATCAAATTTGGGAAAAGTAACCATACTTGATGTCTCAGATACTAGTTCTTTTGAACTTGATGATGGCACACTTTTGACCTTTGCTTCGGGCTTGGTTGATATGGATGTGGAAGAAGAAACTTTCTTCGTAGCTGATTTATCAATTGATTGACTTGACAAAGGCCCTCCTTTCTTTAAGATAGTTTTGACCTTGGAAACCTCAGTCACCTTGGACTCTTTAGGAGTCTCATTTGTCTTGGATTCTTTGGAAGTTTCCTTAGTCTTAGATTCTTTTGGGAAGTTCCTTGGAAAGCTCTTTTTATCTCCCACCTTAGTGGTATTCTGCTCCTTTTTAAGAGAGAGTGTGTGAAGACAAATGAAGGATTGACTATTCATATCTTCTATAATTTTTCGTATTTCTTCTTCTTCTTAAAATGGTCTCGAAGAAATGATTATTACTTTCTCCTCAGGATCTTCAACTTCAGGTTTAGATGTTCAGAATCTCGGCTCTTCTCATCAACCTCGATGACTTCAACTTCATCATCACTTTCTTCAATGACATCACATTTTGAGTTAGTTGTGGGAGCTGCTTCAATAGCAAGCCTCGTTGGAGCACCTACAATCTGGCTTTGTTGGGAATGTAGCTTTTCTTGGGATGTCTTTGTAAGGAGCAGGTTTACTACTTTGAGCAACTTGCTTTTTCAAAGCTAGCACATCATTAGCCAACTTAGTGAGTATAGCTTTTGAAGCATTGGGGGTTTCTTGACTCTTTCCCTTGAGGGAAGTTTTCTTGAATTTTCCTACCATGATTAAGTCATCCTCAATTTCTATGGCCAAGGATTGAGCAAGTTCCAAAGTAGCCACTCTAGCCCTTCTCAACTGATAGCACACTTTTGGTTGTTGTGCGTTAATAAAGAAACATTTTTGTCCATCAAGGTTTGGATGAATCCAGTAGGAACTTTGTTCACCATTTTGTTGAACTTAGCCATGAAATTCCTCATGGGTTCTGTTGGCTCTTTCTTTGCCTGAGATAGTTGGGCAAGAAGAGCATGTTCATCTTCTACCATCTTGAATCGATCTTCAAACTTAGTTTTCATATCATTCCAATTTGTAATGCATCCATTTGGTAGATGATGAAACCAATCTGCAACAACATCATGCAATGTTTTGATGAAGAGGTGAATAGCAACATCTTCATATTCTACCGAAAAAAAACAACACATGCAGAAGAAGGTAGAAATATGGTCATCTGGTGATGTCTTCCCATCTCCATTCGAACTTGGGAAGAATCTTCCTCGATCCTCTTGGGAGGTCATGTCGAGCTGGTAAGGCCAATGGGCCTATGGCATTTCCCCATGGTACGTTAACTGCCATTTGGGAAAGGTGGTATGTGAAGGAAAAACAATGTGAGCAAGGACAAGTGCTTGACTGGTAGTGATTCCTTCCTTGCTTTCTCTTTCAGGACTTGATGCAAGGCTTACAGATCTATGAGGTGTGTTCTTCTTTGGAGGAGATAACTTGAAACCAAACTTTCCTTGAAAGTCAAAAATGGGATCAGATCGACCTTTAGCTTTTTCTCCTCGCGTAAACCTCTTTCTGCCTAGTTTGAAATCTTTACTTGTGAAGGGATCATTGGCATGTTTTGATCAGCTCTAGCCTTTTCTCTTTGCTCTCTTTCTTGAGCTATTTTGCACCTGAATAACTCTAGCAACTCTCGCGGCTTGATCTTCTTCGTTATCTAGTATTGATGTGGTGAGATGAAAATGATAGTTTTTGTGCGCTTTTCCCAAATAGCTTGCCTCAAATATGATGATATATCTTCTTGAGTATCCAAAAAAAGAAGATTTGGTTGTAAGATAGGTGGGTTACCTGTAATAGTCATACAAATTATTACCTTGGTGGAAGAGGGCCGCGTCGGTGAACAATGATCAACACGTGTCAGGAGGTCTTTGGCCACAAGTGTGGGTGCTCTTCTTCTAAGGTCGTTCATATGTAGATTTCTCTGTCAATGGCTCTATCAACAACCACAAATTGCTGCAAAATTTCATGGTTTTCCCAAGCTATTATTTGAAGGTTGGCAAAATGTCTCCTTGAAAATATTCATCGGGCACAAGGTTTGGTTGAAGAACTGGAGCTTGTGTAGAGGGGATAGTCATAAAGATTTAACCAAGCATTGGTTAACGATTCTAGAATCCCAGTAGAGAGTCACCAAAAACTATTAGCATATGGATTTTCATGCATGAAAATGACATGCAACAATAGTGTGGGAATGAAGTCCCTCCTTAATGAAGGTGAGGCTGCCTTTATTGAAAACAAAACTGTATTTACATCTGTACATTCAAAATTGTATGTGGGGGTGTTTTGGAACATCAATGGAAAGAAAAGTGAATGATGGAGATGGAATGGAATGAAGGAAAGAATGGAAAGGAATGAATGGAAGGAACATGCAAGAGTTAGGTAAAAGCAGAGCCTAATATTGCATGGAGAAGAACAAATCAATAACTAACACAAATAAAACAGAGTTTGCATTAGCTAAATGAGAATGAGTAAAAGGGAACACACATGAGCAAGTAAATAATAGAGAGCTTGATCATTGTGAACAAGAACAACAACTTAATAATGTTGACAATAAGATCAAAGACAATATTTGCATGCAAGATTTAAACATCTAACATCTAATGAACATAAGAACATCAAATGTTACAAGAGACAATGAATGAGACACAAAGTTCATATTTCATTAACTCCAAAATGTCTTCACAAAAGAACACAAAGTTTCTTCTTGAAACAAAGCTTGCACACAAAAGTATTTTCTTCTCCTCTCTCAAAGTCACCCTTTACAAATGAGCCCCTCTGACTTCCTTTTATAACCCAAAAGTTGGTTACAAAGTAGTTAGGGTTTTACATGAACATTAAATAAGGCACTTAAGTGACCTTTGAATTTTTCAACCAACTTTATTAAAATCAACTAAAAATAGAAATCACTTAAGTTATCCACAGTTTTCCAAAAGCAACCTAAATAACAACATTCATTTCTTAAAATCCCATTTTTAAAAACATACAATAATAACCAGTGCCTTATCCATTGAAATGGGGTCCACCTATCTCAAACGTATGAGAAATGGACTCTCCCACTTCGTTAGATACCAAGAAAACTATCTCCTTGAACCATCGGTGAAATTAGGATCTCGCTTTTCAATTGAAAGGATCTAAACCTTCCCAATGTTTCAAACATATTTTCTTCTTCTGGAGGTTCATTTGGTCGAAGAATAGCCTCAAAAAATACCTGTAATTCCAAAATCCTACTTGGCATATCATTTAAATTAACCATCTTTGATTGAGCATTCTCAAACAAGTTCTTTAATTTGATGCAACGCTCCATTGAAGCTGAAGAGAAATTATTGGTGGGAGTATACATGTCCTTAAACAATTGTGAAAATTGCTCTTCCACATGTTCGATGAACACCTTTGATTATGCTCATTTATGAGGTTGTAAGGGATCTCAAGCTATGAATTCTTGAATCAAGGTGAGTGAAGTGAAGGCTTCATTGCATATGCTCTCATAATGGATCATAGAATCCTCGAGAAGTGTCTTCCTTGATTTGAGATGCAGACACCAAAGAAAACGTGTCCCTCGATGTTCAAATTCAAGAATTCCTTCAATGGCTAAAACTGAGGATTCCATACTCATCATCTCTGTAAACTGGGCAATATCTCATCCAAATTTGATATGTTAGAAACAAAATTTTCCTTGAAAGAAAGAATTGGATCAAGATACGCATTGACATCTTCATGGAGCTTAACCGTTGTTTTGATCATCTCTTGGCCTAAAATGAGAATCTCTGAAAGCCAAGTTTTAGTGACATGGCCCAATGTGTTTATTTCTTTTGATAAATTGAGAGTTTCTTCATCAGGGGCAGCCACTGCATCAGGTACTGGGAAAGTGGATGATATGGGATTTATTAGATGTTGAACATATTCCACCAATTGATTCTTTTCAGCCTTGAGCTGAGAGTTCTGAGACTTATATTTCTCAAGTCTCTTTAGCATGATATCAATTGAATCTCGAGCCATCGCCATGTCACTTTCCAATGTGGACCTCCCAAGTCCAAGTCTAGAAACTTCATAATCAGCAGATGTCATGGCATCACGCTCCTTGTCAACTTGTGGGATGGCAAGATCCACAAATCTATTTCCGTCACTATCCACCATTATTGAGAAAGCACTTTAGGCTTCTTGGGAATGACATCATTTGAAAGTTTGAAAAGGGCATCAAAATCAATGTCAATTGCCTTGACAACCCTCTTCCTTTTCTTGACCTTAATCAACCCAAAAAGGAGTATCATTCACTATTTCTACATACAAAATCCTGGAGCTCAAAGCAACATTCTCATTGTTCTCGACATCATGAGATTCTGCAAGAACCCTTTCCATGACCTCGATTTCAGGAGAAATAACCTCGATATCCACCTCCTGCTCATTTGGGAGATTTTGGGAAATCTCTTCGTGAACTATAGGCTCAAAGTGTTTGATATTTGGACTACCTACACTTGAGTGGACATTTGTGCAAGGCATGGTTGAGGATCATTTGTCACTAGCTTTTGAGAACTATTAACAATGTGAGTAGAAGAATCTCTACTTGAAGTAGAAAATCTCGATACATGCTCTCTTCCTTCACTGGGGCTAGGACCCTTAGGTTTTTCTCCTCGTGACACATTATTCGGTGAAGTGGATTTTGGCAACCACTCCTTTCTTTCTTGTTTTGTATGATTGGATGGACACGGAGGTTGATTGAGAAGGGCTTTGGTTGAATGAAGACCTCCTCGAGTTGGAAATTTTTGTGATCCTGAAGTATGATCTTGAATTGATTGTAACTTGGCAAGTTCTCTTTCATACCAAGATATGCTTCTTTCAAGGATCGGTTGATTCTTGCTATCAAGAGAAAATTCATCTCTTTTGGTCCAATCAATTGAGGCAATGGGGTAAAAGAAACTGCATCATATGAAGGATCAATAACATCTTCATCATCATTTATGAATGAATCTGGAGGGTTCTTGATGTGAAAGGCCTTGATTTGAGAAAGGGTTAGGTGAGAAAACTCTCGTCTTCTTCTTACTTCATGCTCATCTGAACAGGCAGCCCAAAAATCTTCCATGGTAGGATTATGTTGATACTTTTCTCCAAGAATCTTTCTGCATATATCCATTGATATCAAACTGGGCTCTCTTCACATATGGATGAATTGTGATGAGGGAAAACTCTTTTTCCATGAGTTGTGCACTGAAGAGATTTGGACATTGGTATTCCCGATTTGGATTGGGAAATGAATTCTGAATGATGCTTTGTCACTAAGAAGACAATGAACTTGGAATAGTTTTGTCGCACAAGCTCCATTAATGCCCATTTTCACTGATGTACTTAGGAAGTTTCCATGGAGTACCCAAAAGCCACTTACGTGAATGTAGGAAAAGGATGAAAATTGAATAAACCATGTTCCCCATTGGGAAATGACATTCATGGCTTCTTTAGAAAATATTTCCTCTATATTCCTATTTAGGTTCGAATCACGTGGAAGGTAAATGCATCGTTGACTCTTCTGAAATGGTGAGAGCTATTTTTGAAACTTAGTTGTGGATAATAATGGAAAACACTATTTGATGGACCCATGACTCCTCTTGTTTGAGTCCAGAAAATAGCTTTCTTCTTGCCACCTTGCATAAGTCAGATATGATGTCATGTAGAAGCATCCAGTCATCTTAACTTCGATCAATTGTTTGTGAAGGGTATCACTGATGATGGTGGCCCAATCCACAAACTCTTTCTTGGAAAGGATGATACAGATAAACTGATACATCCATGGGTGGAAAATCTTGGTAGAGGGTAAACCAAAAACTGACTTAGGAGAGTAATCATGTCCCCGATTTCTTCCATGAACTCAATGCATGTGGTATAGTTCTTTAGGAAGTCGGTCAATTCGAGGCCTCTTGGTCACTAACCAGTTGTTATTAACCATCTTGCTCCACCTGAGGGGTTCTTCATCCCAAAATTCTTGTGTTGACTTTCGAGTGATATCCGCATTCTCAGGGAAGTCAGGTATGTTGAGAAATTCCTCAATGTGCTCTGGTGTGATTAAGAGGAAAGGCTCATGATTATCTTTAAAAATTCCTCGTCTCTCGGGATCATAATGCTAATGCTCAGTGAGCATGAAAGTGATAACCAACTCTGGACACTATTGCACTTGAGACATAGAAATATGTTGCTTGGGGTAGACCACTATGGTAAAGCCTATCGAGAATATGGTTTTATTTGAGATTTCTCCACTATCTCTTCCTTCCAATCTTTTGAAATAAGATTTATTAGCTTTTTACCACCCAACCATAGGCATCATCACATTTTCCAAAAAATGCTAGCCTCCCCCAAGCCCATGGGAGAGAGGAACAAAAGTTCCATAATGTGCACAAGAATAATGGGGATAAAAACACAACAAGAAAAACATATGACCATTTAACCATTATTACCTATTATTACATTATGAAAACAACAACATGAGGATAACAAGGTCAACCTCACAAGGGGAAGAGAAATAGGATGCCCAGAATCAAAGGTGTCAGCCATAGGAGCACCAACAAAGCATGTTAACAAAACTCCTGATACCTCTAATAATCATCCTCCTTATTCCTCCTTTATGTTAAAGAAATCCTTCTTGGGAGGATTTTCAAATTTTAAAAGGGTTTCCTCACCAAGAATGGGGAAAGGTTGAAGCCATATGAACCTTTCTCCCACCTCAAACCATATGAGGGGATGAGAAGGGACCTTCATGGCTTGACCAACAACCATGAGGTTTGAGAGGGAAATCCCTCTCTCTTCCCCTACATTCTCCAAAACCATCAATTCAAATGATGGTGGAGATAAAACAAAGAAAACAACAAGAACAAGCAAACAACTACATTCACCATACAACTTCACAACACATAATTTCACACACACCATTCCTTTGATCAAGCATAGTTAACAAGATAATCACAACTAAGAAGAAAAAGGTTTTTAAGTATCCTACCTCTCAATGCTTTCCAAGACTCTAAGCTTTTCCCCTTTGTCCAAGCTCACCTCCAAGCTCCCAAAATTCTCCAAGTGCTCCAAAAAAAATGAACCAAGAAGACCCCTTCCTTCCACATGAGGAAGAATAAAAAGAGGAACCCAAAAGTTTCCTCACCAATGGGAAGGTGACAAGTGTCACCCCCTCTCCTCTCAAGAGTCAAAGATTCCAACAACCAAATAAGTAAGAGTAAACTCACCTTTTATCCCTTATCACCCAAAATACTAAAAACTAAAATAAAACAAAGTGGAGCAACTTTTAACAAAAACACACAAACCAACCATCTTACATGGATGGTGACTAAGGAGGGAAAATAGGAGGAAACTCCTCCAAACCTTGAAATAAGCCCCTACCTATTAGGTAGGGTCCAAGGAATACCCATTTTCATGTTAAGGGAACTCCCAAACTAAAAAGGGGTCCCTAAAAATGCTCAAAATAACCTAATTTCGGGTTTGGCATGCTTGGGAACAAGGGTAGAGGGTGTGGGATCCACCCAAGGTTCACATGTGGTCCCTAATCCCTTCTACTAACACACACACACTTACCCAAAACCAACACTTAAATTAAGATGAGATCATTAAACCCCTAAGCTAGTTTACTTAATAAAACACACCCTAAACATAATTAATTTTACAAGACATAAATACATTACAATTGAGGGTTCACCCATGGTGCCCAATAAAATACACCTATTCTAAGGCCTCAAACATTTAGCATGGTTAGGACTCTCGGCCCGTGGGCCGCTTGTCCCAATTACGTAGCTGCCAGAGAAACCCATGCTCTCCATACCATCACGCACACTCATTGCACACATTAAGCTTTGCATTTGTCAATATAATAAACATCATCTACACATCACAATTTCAATCAAACTTATAATGTCCTAACATAATTTTACAATTGATAGTGAAATGCATACAATTATTCACATAGTTTGCCATGAATCACCCACAAATAAAATTGCAACGACATACACTTAGGCTAGCATGAAAATTACCATTATTAAATCCTAGAAAACTATATCATTAATCAAATCGAACACAAGAACCATCATCTAACCAATAGATCTATCATATAACCCTGTTAGTGTCATCAACATCATAAGAAATATATCAGTATACGAATCTAGTCCAATTGGCGCTACGCGCCCAAAATACCATAATGTCCATGAGGATAAAATATCATAGTAAAATGTCCAAAATCTATCAAAGTCTCAATCAAAACATGTCAACTATTACATATGCATAAAGGAACTAATAGATAAATAGAGCTATAAAAATGTGGGCACTACATTACTCATGCACGTAAAACAATGCAAAAGTAGGTCGGGTTTCAGTCTCCGAAACCCCTGTCAATGCAAGAATAATATGACTTGTTTAATTATTACTATTATTATTATTATTTTAAAAATAATAATAATAACAACCGATCCGAGTTAAAAAAGTAATAATAATACCTCATCCAAAGAAACTAGGCTCGAATTTAGAATCTAGAAGAAGAGATGATTTTTTTAAATTTATTTATTTATTTTAAATAAACAAATAACCGATTTATAATATCTCAATTTTTTTATTTAATTCACGGAGAAAATTCTCCTTGGTATGTGTGTTCACGAAATTTGAGATTTACTTCTTTGATGCGATCTTCGATCGATGCGTGATGAATACTTGTTTAATCCTTCTGCGAATGTGTGGAGACCTCTGATTTTGTGAATGTGTGGAAGGTCTTTCTTAATCCTTTGGTTGCGTTTGAATTGTTCTTCTCTTGACCAATGTGTGGCCTTCTTCAAAAAGATTTTAAAACTCCCTTTGGCATGGATATTGCCCCTTTAACTGCGTGGACTATTGAATTCTGGTTCTTGGACTATTTTCTTCCTTGGTTGGCAAGAATGAGCATTGATGATTCTCCTTGGTGTGGATATTGCTCCTCTTTGGACTATTTTCTCTTCTTTCTCCCACGTGGTCTCCTCCAAGCAAAAGAAAATAAACAAAAACAAATTTTAATGAGCTGTAGTTTAGTGTTTGCCAAGGTTCTTGTTTTCTCCAAAGACAAATGCATGGAGCTTCGATGAAGACAAAACTTCTCAATAAAACAAACTAAATTCCCTTTTTGTTTTATCTACACGTGGTCCACCTTCTTTGATGGATAAATGTGTGGATTTTTATTATTATTTTTAGATTGTTGTCATTCCTCCAAAACAATGTGTATTCCTCCTTCACAGTGGCATGGGAACTTTGTTCTCTTATAACTAATGTAATCTTTTTCTTGGTGGAATGAATACGTGGGGATTTGTAAAGAAAAACAATTAAAACAAGACAAATTTCTTTTGATTGTCCTGATTTCCTCTCTCCCATGCATGGACTGGTTTCTTCTTATTTTTCTTTAACAGGTGTGAGCTCCTTGCCAAGGTAAATGCTTGGAAATGCTTTGTCTTCAGCCTGGATCTTTTCTTCCTCAGGCGTGAAAACTTGTTTCTTTCTTGGGTTGTGCATGGAGCCTTCTTGGACTGCTCCTTCTTATTCTTTCCTTCAAGTTATTTCTCCTTTAGATTGCTCCTTAGCAAATGCCTCGAGGAATTATTATCTCTCACACCTGGTAATAGCTCTCCCTTGGCCAATGCGTGGAGATTTTTGGGCTATTATTTACTTTATCAAACTGCTCTTTGATTTCCACGTGGTTTGCCCCTTTGCACTTTGGATTTTGGTTGTGTGGAGATGCATAAAACAAAACGCTTCCTCCTTGTCTTCTTCACACCCCTCTATGAAAAATGTGTGTGGAAACTCTGGTAGAATGCGTGGAGATATTTAGGGAATTTATTGAGGGATGTGATAAAATATTACTCTGAGACGTTCCTCTAGAAGGAATAAGAAGAAATTGGAAAGCTTCACATGACTCTTTCCAACGAGTTTGATGGAAGGATTTTATGAGGATTTAGGAAGCTTCTTCACAACCATTTCTTATTCGTCTGTTAAAACAACTTCCCGCTTTCCCGGGTAGTGGCATTAATTCTTTGGGGAAATGGGAAATAAACAACCATTTGCAATGGAAATGGTAAGGTAAATTGGTAATCCCCATTTTTTCCCCCCAAATGGGTGATTTTTACCTATTTGTTAATTCATTGATTTGGCAATTGGTGGAAGAAATCCCACAAGCGGAAAATTTTGAGAAAGGGGAAATTGGGTCGGGAAGCCAATTTGGCATCCGACAATTGGAAGCAGAAGCTTACTTCCCCCGGCAATTAAATAAAAAAATTATCGAATGAATTTTAATAATTATCATATTAATAGTCATTTAATTAAAAAAACCCGAATTTAATAAAAATTGATTTTATCAAATAAAGAATAATAAATTAATTAAATATTAATTAATTAATTATTAATGTAGTTTAAGACTTTGATGAGTAGAGTTCTGCTTGAAATGGACGAAGCGAATACCAAAAGCGATCACGAAATGAGACGATCGCGATGAGAGAGATAAATCATGCAAAGTAACACTTTTGAAAAATTTCAAAATTTCCATTTTTTATTAATTTTGCATAGTCAAAATTAGCTGATAACAACAACACATTTGACTCTATATTTTTGTTATATCCTTTGAGCATCCTAGAAACTATTGCGCATTACGGATAGGAGTGCTCAAGTGATTATGTCCCCTTTTGGGTGCTTCTGTCCTCTTCCCTCTCTTTTTCAAATTTGGATTTCCATATCATTTGTTATATTTCCTAAAGTCAATTTTATCACTTTGGGTCATACTTTTTATTGTTAATGATGAAATTCAAACAAGGGAATCATATATATACATGAATTACTCATTATTATTAAGAGATATGCAAATTGGGGGCTAATACTTACTATATACTATGTGGGAAATGAGAAACATCCAAGAATTACATTTGGGTTGCACTTTATTCATTTCATAGAAGGGGATATATTATGAATTCCATCTCACACATTCATCTTGGGGAAAATTAGTTGTAGCCCGCTATCTAGGTATGATTAGAAAAAGGAAACTTATCTTGAGGAAAAAAATTCAATCACACACACACAAAAAAATAGAACTACATAGAGTTTGAAATGTAGTGCAACACTTGATGAAAATCACATTGAGGTGACCGCGAAGTGAGTCTAACTTAAGAATGTGTATTATTTATTCCACCTAATGTTTTCTTAAGCTTTGTATAGGTAGCTAGATTTTTGTAGGTACATGTGTGATACAAGAACCCTATAGTGAAGTTGATGCGATAAAAAATGAAAGGAAGAAGCTAAGTTCATACCTTGAAAATACCAGAAGTAGAGAACTTTCTAGGACACTATCGATCATATCGGACACTAGCGCTCGGGCGGTCTTGTCCTCCTTTGGGTGGTTTTGTTTGAAGAAGTTTCGGACTCAATTTCTCATATAAAGTTTGCATAGTCCATATCTAGCCTTCTCATCCTGTTTCCCGACCTAGAATCAATCCAGATCTCTCGATATAAGCTAATTCATTCTTATCTCCTATCTTGCACACTTTCTTGTACTTTGCATGCTAGATCTTGTTTGTTACTACTTTATCTATTTGATCTCAATCCTTTGATTAATATTTAATTTCTATTAAATCATTTGGTGAACCCGATCCTTACATGCCCATTATCAGATCCATCTTTCATGTCCATTACTTGTAGTGGTCTCTTTGGTCTCCCACAACATACTGAGCTCCTCCCACATACATCTAATCATTCTTATAGTACGATTGAAACCACACATGGTGAACCTCTATTCAATTCGCGGTAGATCCCCTTCATGACATAGAAACTTCGATAGCGAATAGTATTATGATGAAGACACTAATGTGGATCAGGCATAACTTGATGCTCTCACCACTTTTTGTTCTACATTACGTGATAATCCCACTCATGTACCACATGTCCTTGATGCTTTATTAACAGCTCTTACATGCCCATGAAATTTTTTTCATGTTAGTATGGTTCATACCTTAGATATCTCCACTATTGTCACCTCTTCTATTCCACCTTCTTCCTCCCCAACCACTGTGGGGATATCCACCATTCATATGCCTATTTCCGCACCCACTACTCATTTTCTTCCCCCATCATTTTTCATATATAACCTAGCACTTCTTCAGACACTCATTCCTTTAACTCTGTGTATCATGATTTACAAGCTTAAATTCATCAATTGCAACATGTCTCATCCTCTTCCTCTTCATCTCTTGACTCTTCGCTTCATATTCATAGTCCTCTTGCACTGAGGTTTCTTCTTATCCACTCCCTCATTGTTTTCCTTACCCAATTTTCCTCTCTTTGATGGCCATGGAGATCCCCAAGAGCACCTTTGATCATTTCATATGATGTTCTTGGATTATGCTTATGATGACACACTTTTGACCAAGTTGTTTCCTAGGAGCTTACAAGACTATGCCTTGTGATGGTTTTATGACTTGCCTTTACACTCCATTAGATATTTTACTCCTTTAGAAAAAATTTTGGCTCACTTTTCTATGAATATTAGAATGAAGATATTTTTATTCATTTACTAACAAGTTACCAAGCGAATATGACTTCAAGGGAAACCTTAGTGAACTTAGCCTACTTTCTTTGATGGTATATCTCAACCGAACAAAGATCCAATTGTAACCTACACACCACATTTTTACTAAATTTCCATATCCACCACATATGTTGTTGCCTCAACTCCTAGAAAGCAATCTAATTTCTCTTCTAGCTCCTCTTGAGTTCAATCCTAATAGGCCTCTTGGAAACAATTTGATGAAAATGAACATTATGATTACCATAGATGCAATGGTCATTCTACTGATAAGTGTTTCAAGCTTATACATCTAATCCAAGATTTGATTGACAATCATGACATTGAGTTGCCTGAATCTACTATTTCTATTCCTAAATATACCAATGAAAATGGAAAGCTTAAAATATTCAATGATCCTTTACCCAAGCACAAAAAATCATCTCTGAATCCTCTTTAAATCATGTTTATCATGTTGTTCCTCCTCCATCTTCAAATCATCCTCTTGGATTTCTTGTTGGTATTACTGATCTTCCTTCACATATCATTACTTTTACTGATGTTGATTTTCATGCCTCTTTTTCATCACATAGATTACACATTGATGCTTTTATTGGTCCTCATGTTATTAACAATGTTATGGTACATCCTACTTACAATCACAATGCATGTTCTATATATTTTTTGCGAGATATTAGTTTTCCATTATCTCAAATGACCTATAGGTCTCCTACTTATCATGGGCATGTCACTCTTCCTATCACTATTGGGCCTCTCACTATCTCTATGTCATTCATTGTTGGATCTATAGTTGTGCATTGTGACATGGTCTTAGGAATCCCTTAGCTTAGGGCTTCCAAATCCATACCATCCATAGTTCACTTGTGCCTTAATTTTGTACATGAGCATCACATTATCACTATTTGAGGCATCCCACCATGGAATCCTTTATCATTGGCCCCTATTATTACTACACCTTCAGTCACTTTTATCACTAGTGCACCTACTCCTACATATCCTCATGATGGCCCCATGGCTTTGGCACATAATACTCTTAGTGCTAATTTTACACATACACCTATATCTTCTCCACATGTGGCTTCTACTTCTCGCTCACAACAGATACATCAGTCTCATAGTCCACCTCATAGGCATAGGTCTCCACCAAGGACACACACTACCCATGACACATATAGGCCCATTTCATGGTCTCTTTCTCCACATGTACTTCCCCATGGCCATAGAGTCTTTGATCATGTTCACATGCATACCTCCATCACACTAGAAAATAGTGGGCCCTTGCCCCTTACCCTCATTGGGTAGATCACTGCAACATTCACACTTGGGGGCATATTACTCCCCCTCGCTACCTGATGATGCACTCTTGTTCTAGGTTCAAACACGACTATTGAGGGCACTTACCTACATGGACCTCACCTTGCACACATACATTGGGGAAACCTTTCTCCCCTCTCATAGATGTTCTATTTCATGTTCACATATTTGCAAAAATTCAAAAACACTAGCTTAGATCTTGATTGGATGTATCCTTGCTTGCTCATACTATTCTATGTTGCACATTACTTATCATGTTACTTGGATTCATAGTATACTCTATCATTTTCCATACACACATGTGTGTTCACATGGTACTTTTTGAGGTGAATGCAGATCACTTACATTTTCTACATGATGTATGATGTTTGGCATTGTTCCCTACCAATCCCACTGAGGCTCTTGGGGGCATCTACCTTTACTATTTCTCTATATTTAGGTTTTATCATTGCAATATCTACTACTTTCATTCCTATTTTCAAGTTGTATACATTATGGCATACTATCAATTTTCTAACATGATAACAAGTGCTTCATGTGTAGAATTTTTCTTATAGCCTACTTCTAACCATGGTTATCTAATTTGTTTATATCTTGTCTATGTTTGTGTCTTGATTGTCATTGTTTGCGGGTTATTCCCTATGCTTGATTTTGTTTCTTTGTTTCCATAGCCTTGAGGGCTTGGTGACTTGAAAACCTCGATTGGTGTCCCATGTTTTCAACAACTATTCATTGCATCTTTTCCCATGTTACTATGTTTTTGCTAGTTTCTATTACATCTTTCCATGATTGTTTGTGACTAACACTTGTTGGTTATCCTTTTCCATTATTTTTATGTGACATGATTGTCACCATACACATTCCTATTCCCCCTGTAGGATTTCTATTTCAGATGTGCACATCAATTTCATCTTTCCTTGTTTGGGTCGTGTTTGCCTTGGTTCATCTCATACACCCCAAATGAGTGGGGGCAATAATCGAGTGACTATTTCACCCTCTCAAAGCAATTCATAAACTAGATACAAAAATTGCACACAACATAATTAGGATAAATAAGATCTAAAAAATAGGTTCATAATCAAAATTGGGCCAAGATCACATCATGGATAGAAGTTCCCAACACAGACAGGAGCAGTGGGCACTAGTGTCACACCGAGGCGGTTCTGTCTTGGGGGTAGAAACAAGAACAGTATAAGATCAACATGTTCAAAGTGTGACAATACTTTCCAATTTTGAGAAACACAATCAATTTTAGGTTACTATCAAGAACAAAAGGAACAAAATCAATGGAAATTTACATACTTTGGGCAAGGAACTACCTACTCTAATTTCTTGATATCATTTGTGACTAGTTTCTATTGGACTTGTGACCATCTGCAAGTGGCATTTATCCATGGGGAAGCGTTAACGGTTGGAGGGAAAAGCCTACAACTCTCCCAATACTCTTCCCTTGGCGACATGATGCCTAAATCCTCAGTTTAGCGATACGAAACTCAAATACTCGGTTTGTGCAACAAGCGCCTAAGTCCTCTGTACTATTCCAACCATCTCGAGGAGCAAGCATACAAGAACAATTTTATCTCCTTTCTCACGCCACATAGGTGTATTCTATCCATGATTCAATTATTTTCAATAAGCATTTCTATTTTCAAAATTTCTAAGTTAAATTTCAATTTCACTTATCATGAGCATTAACTATACTTATCTTTCTTTTTTGCAAGTTCGGCCTTACTCAACAAAAAGGAAACACACAAATGGAACAAGAAACAATATCAAAGCATAAGATGCTCAGGAAAAGGAAATATTAAAGGAGAAAACACATGCATAATTTCTACTACACACACGAGGTGCGTCGATAGGATCTTTATCCTCTTCTAGATTCCACGATACACATTCTATAATCTCCATTCAAACACGATATCAAATACAATCCTCATTCGACATATTATCGGTTACAACTCCCTTCGGCTCTCCACAAGGTACACTCTTCTTATCTACTTTATGCTATCGAATATTCATTCACGACATAAAGTAAGGACAAAATGTAGTCATGAAATCACACACTTAATACTTACATCACACCTCTAAGTATGTCATTATATGCATAACTCTTAAGAAAGAAAATTATATATTAACAACACTTGCTTTGCTTTTATATTGCTTTGTTCCTTCTTTCACTCTTGACATTTTTTTCTCAAATGATTACTTTACTTTTGGACATTGGACAACACATGATCCAACCCTATATTTTTGTTATATCCTCAGTATCCTAGATACTAGCGCCCATTAGGGACAAGAGCACCCATGTCTATAGTCCCCTTTTGGGCATTTTTCCTCTTCGTCTCTTTTTCAAATTTGGATTGCCACATCATTTGGTATCTTTTCTAAAGTCTCTTTTATCACTTTGGGTCGGCATTTTTGGTTGTTAATGATGAAATTCAAACAAGTGAATCATATATATACATGAATTACTCACTATTTTTAGGGTGCTGGAAAATCGGGAGCTAATACTACTATCTACTACTTGGGAAAAGAACAACATTCAAGGATTACATTTGGGATGCATTATTCACTACATAGGAGGGGCTATATTATGAATTCCATCTCACACATTCATCTTGGGGGAAAATTATTTGTAGCTCGTTATCTTGGTGCGATTGGCACAAGGGAAACCTAGCTTCAAGGGACATGATTCAATCACACACACACTAGAACTACATAGAGTCTGAAATGTAGTGTAGCGCTCGGTGACAATCAAATTGGGGTGATCACGAGGTTATTTTGACTCAAGCATATGTATTATTTATTCCATCTAATGTTTTCTTGAGTTTTGTGCAGGTAGATAGGGTTTATTTTGTAGGTACATGTGCGACATAGGAACCTTGCGGTGAAGATAATGTGACAAAAATTAAAGGAAGAAGCTAAGTTCATACCCTAAAAATACCAAATCTGAAAGTACTTGTTAAGATACTAGCACCCAAATTAGACACTAGCACCCGGTGTGGTCCTATCCTCCTTTGGGTGGTTCTATCCAGAAGAAGTTCTAGACTCTAGTTTCTTAGACATAGCTGCACAGATCCAGATCCATCCTTCTTTCTCATTCCCAGCCCAGAATCAATCCAAATCTCCCAATACAAGTTAAGTCACTCTTATCTCTATATTGCACACTTGCTTGTACTTTACACGATAGATCTTGTTTGTTACGGCTTTATCAATTTGATCTCAATCCTCTAATTAAGATTTTATTTCTATTAAATCAACAAGAAGTTTACACGAGGGCCGATGGTATTTGAATAGGATGATCAAGACACATACAAGATTAATTGTGCAATATGGTTTGCAAAAGTTGGTGGTGTAGAAAAATTAGGAAAAATTAAAAAGTAGAACAAATCTTACCTAATTTAGGGTGAGTAAGATTCACATCAAGTTCAGAGTGTATGATGGGAAAAAATAGGTTCCCAATTGGGTTCTCAAATGTAGGGATCAAATCTTCAAACACACGATGTAGATACCAAAGGTGCTCAAGGAGCTTGTGTCATAATTTTAGAGGATAATGACCCTAACCTAGGATAGTTATAGGTTTCAAGGCCTATACCTAAGATAAATATAGGTACCCTCCTAAGATTTAGAATAAGTATAATCGGGGATAGATAAATCCAAGGGCATTATATAATAAGAAAATGCAATAGATCAAAGCAAACATACATATACTCTATTATATAACAATGAATGACCAATCAACAACATATAAGTGCAAGATAAAAGACTAAGAAAAGTTTGAAATACTTACTTGTAACATGTGTGTGACCGTTGATGCATAATCCTCCCCAAAGACAACACCGAGAGAGAGAATCACTATGAGTGGAGAAGGGAAATCTCAACAAGAAGATCTCCAGTCCTAACTCACTATGGTGACCCAAATGCAAAAAGGGTAAGCTCAAGTCTTCAAGTCCAACAAGTAGGTGTGAAATAGTGCAAAAATGTGTGAGCTATAAGTGTCTTTATGTATGATCAATTGATGATTGGTTGGTTGGTTTGACAAAAATGAGGTGGGGTATATTTCCTAATGCCATCGCCCATAGGTGATGATGTCGGATATGAAAAAACCAAACCCGACACCATAGCCCATTGGTGACGGCGTTAGCCTGGGGAACCATAAGGATAAAGGAGTGAAAAACATCTTAGGTGGAATCCGAGAAGGTAAATAGAGGTAAATGGTGGTCTCGAGTGATCAAAAGTAGGGATAATAATGTACTGATAAGCTTGAACAAGTGGATATAATGAGGCAAGTAGACATAATGGATGTAATGTGTGACAAAGGGAATAAATGAGGCAAGGGTAGGGGTTACAGGCATAATAGCAACATATATCAAATTGTGCGGTCTAGCACACATGACCAATTCTAATCACACCCTAATCCCGACAGGCCCTTGAGGCACCCGCTTAGGAGGAGCATGTATCGGTAGTCATTGCACAAAAGAAATGGTTAGAAAGTGTCAAAAGTGAGGTACATATAATAACCAATATGGAATGGTAGAGGCTCGTGTGTTTGCTCCCCACAAATAGGATTATAACTAAGAGGCTAAAAATATTGGGAGAAGGGGAAGTTGAGGGCCAAAATGAGGCCTATACACATGATGTGTGAGGACACCAAAACTCGTACTAATATGGAATTGCTTCAATTGAAGTAGATCCCATAAAAGTAAAATAGGACACCTCTTGGGATCTAAGAGTGGCAAGAAGAGATGGGAGGATGAAAATATGCCCAGCCACTTTAAGAAACTATGTTAGGTTAAAGGAGGACTCAAATCTTTTCCTCCTCTAAGTAGTTAATTTTTTATGAATATTGTCAATTTGGTTGTAATGTAATTGGAAGCCCGGCATAGGAAAGGTATTGCTAGGAATTTCAGTAAAGAAAAAAATAATCTATATTTTATGTTGTAGAAGGTAAAGTTACTAGCTTTGTGTTTGGGTGATCCTTCAACTACATTTGTCCATATGACACTCATTTCACCATTCTTCATGAGAAAGGGAGAGGTGGGGATCCATTTTTATTCAAGGTATTCTCATTCTAATAGAGGTGTTTGTGTTGTGCTTAAGACCTAGACTCAAAAGTTTGACATTTTCTCTATTTATGCACCCAATGAATATAAAGAGAGGTGTGAGCTATATGGAATTGGATTGCTGAAGTTTGAAGGATATCCCTTGGATTATGGGTGGTAACATCAATATGGTGGAAGAAAAAAGGGTAAATATGGAAGGTTGTTTTTTTAATTCAAAAGGTCATTAGGGGACATTCTTTTGGGCTAATTTGAAAAGGATTTTAAGTATTGTTGACTTTGTGTAAAGGGAAGTTTGTATGTGGAGTAATAATCAATAAGGTAATTAGAGGGTTTCCTCGAGGTTGGGTAGATTCTTGCTAGAAATAAAGATCATTTTATTATCTCACATGTTGATAAAGGAATCTTCATTTTTATTCTTTCTTAGAACTTATATGATTGTCACTCCATTGAAATGGTTTTCAATTGGCCTCCTACCCCTTACTGAGTTGATAGGGAGTAGAATGGGATCTATAAGTTGAATGTTTACCTTCATGTTAAGGACCCTATGGTTGATGATAAATTTTATAGAATGGTTGGTATTTTGTTTCAAGATGCTTCAGCTCAAGTGGAGGTTAATCAAAAACACATGGGCTCTTTCCCTTTGCATAAATCTACTACATAAGGTGACCCTCGGCCCCTCAACTTTTTTCATTACTATTGAATCTATTCACTTTTTTCTCAAAGATGTCTCATTGAGCCCTCTTGTGAGATGCATTGTGTTTCCCAATAAGGAAGACTTTATTGATGTCCAATTTGTTGATGATGCTTCTTTATTTCATATTCAATATGAAGAGAACATCTCCCAAATTACTACGAGATAGGATTTTTGTAATGCCTCTAGCTTTTAAGTGTCCCCTCATTAGTCTTTAGTGTTGACATTGGGTGGCGCCACTAAGATGGATAGGTACTTAGGGACCCCTTCGCCCTTTCTCCCTCTTTTAAAGACATTTGGCAATGAATTTATGATAAGATTTGTGTGGAAGTTACTAAGTGGCAAGGTTCCCTCTTATATCTACCACATAGGATTTAGTTTTCTAGAAATTCTCTTTCCTTTGGTATTTACTATTCTTATTAGATATTCAATAACTTTCATTTTAATAAGTTGCATATTATGATTGTATATTGCATGTGATAAAAAGGCAAAGATCATAGAAAGCAACACCATCGACTTGGGATATTATTTGTTGTATGCTTAAAGCCTTTAGGGGCATTGAGCTAAAGAATATTAAATTGTATGGGAACTTGTGGTGTCAAATGGAAGATAAGATCTTTGATTGGTAATGAGTCTTAAAGGTCTTTTCGGAAGGAATATTGTTGATGGTACCCCTCAAACAACCCTCATCGAGAAAGTCTTTCAAATTGTTTATTTGTTGTTTGGTTCCTTTAATGTTAGACCTACCGGCTCAATAATTTTCCACTTATTGTGGAGGGCTTGGGAATATTTTAAACACTTAGTGGCGGTGTGGCATGCTTTCACTTTATTTGATATTAGGTGTCACGACTTAATATCTCTTTGATGAAATATCTCTTATAATAGTAAATTGCTAGCTAACATTGTAGGTGCTTTGCTCCCTTTTGGCTTCTTACTACCATTAAGAATTTTGATTGTTTTTAGAGATGGTATGTGGATCTCTTGGAAGGCGAAGCTATTCTCCCAACAAAATGCACATATGCCCAAACATACCATACATAGACTAACAACCTATAAAGAGTCGTGTCAATCAAAAAGTTATTTGTTTTCCAATATCCACTATACAAATTGAATAGATGCATGTGTTCATGCAGCTCGGTAAAAGCTTTTCGTTACAAAAGGGAGGTCATAGGTTCGAAAAGCAGTGAAATTTCACACGATTTGTTGAAAACACAGTGTGTTTTTCAAAAAATATTAAGTCTACTATTTGATGCGGATGTGAAGGCACATAGGAGGATGTATTATTACCATTGATGTATAATGGATGGGCATATGTGCATTTTAAGGGGAGAATAATCATTTCCCTCGTGGAATGATCTTAAAAGGATCTTCTTGATACTTATGGACTCATACATTTTTTTATTTGCTCTAGATCCTTATACTTTTGGACGTATGATGGATTCTCCCTTTGGCTTTTGGGAAGATGTAAGGTGGCTTTAGAGCCCTCCCTTGTTGGAAATCTCCACAAAACAACTTTATGGTAAGGTTTACTTCTCCCAAGATATCTTGTTGTGTCTCAACAAGAAATGGGTTTCGTGTGCTCAACACTTTACGTGGTTTGATAGCTATTTTGTTATCTCGTCATCTTGTATTGGGCCTAGAAGTCTTGCTTTAGGTGGTTGCTCTTGCATTAGGAGCTTGATCAATATAGGTTCTTTGCGTGAAAAGTGTGGCATTGGGTATAAAAAATTATCTAGTTTTTTACGAAGTTAAGACTATGTCATCCCTTTTTAAATGCACGTTGCTAAAAATTGTGTAGCAATATATTTTATTTGCTTAAAAAGTTGCCAATATAAAGGATATCATTTGACTTGATGTTTTGTTTAGTATTATCAATTTTGATAATAATTGCCTTTCATGTTTCAAAAACTATGTTTTTTTATTTTTGAGATTTTGTAGTTCTTGAGGAATGAAACAAATAATGATGTTTCTAAGAAAAGGTGGGGCTTTTAGTGGTCTTATTGGTGGTCATGAATCATGTTTTTATGGTGTAGGTCAACATCAAGCTAAAGATTCAGGGATATGAACTTAAGAAGTTTCTTATGCATGGCACACCGACTATCTCCTTTGAGTATCTTGTTGACATTGGGAACTTTCCCAAGATTAAGCATGACTCATAATGTGTTGGTAAATTTGATCCCCCTCTAGATTCGAAGTTTGTATCAACGAATAGGATGTTGCCAACCACTCCTCTTTTCTTCATGTTGATTAAGAGCTTCCAGAGCCTAATGACAAAGGGATTGATTTTGATAAATGTGCAACCATGTGGATGTATCTTGTAAATACAAAAAAAATTAGTAGGCCACATATTATGTTAGTTGTGTCTCACTTTGGAAAGGATCGGGCATGGTCATTGGGAACTATTGACGCTCAAAAGTAACACCTTAGGATTTGATCATGGCAAATCAATACTTTTTGCTAACATGAGATTGTCTCTAAGTTTGGGACTTGGCATCTTGAGACAAACACTGCGAGAGAATGTTGGTTCTTTTTCCTACAAACTAATGCTAACACTACTCTTAAAGTAGAAAACACAACTATCTAAGCCTAATCTAAGATTTCACAGGGACCAAGGTTAGGGAGATGCAAGAAATGAAATCCTAAACTAAGAAAGGAGGTGATAGCACCAAGAAGAAGGGGATCAATCTCCATGAGGGAGAAATGAGAAGGAAATGAAAGAGAGGGTAGACAAGTGTGCCACAGACCCAAAACAAGCAAATCTACTCATTCCACACATTACAAAATACAGAGAAAAGCAAGGCATGCAATTATAACTCATACACAACATAAAATGAGAGAGTAAAGAGGTAAGAGAACCAAATGCAAGGAAATGGCAGAGAAGAGCCACATTGTCTAGATTTAATTGCTCCAGAGTATACATAGTCTATTACATCCATTTGGGAGGCATTGAGGCATTGTAAGCTCCAAAACGCAAGTCTGCAACTCAAATTTGTTTGGGACACCATTTTGACATGGTGCCTTCATAAAAAATGGAGAGGGATACATTACAATAAAAATGAGTTGTATATATAGAAGAAGAAGAGGGGAGAGAAAATTTGAAATTAAGAAGACCACCCATTTCTTCAACCACCAAGGACCAATCAACATTCAAGTTTTGCAAAACCAAAGCATGGGCACCATTAACTTTTGCGAGCCCATGGTGAAAATGGCCACGAGTTCACTTTTGGCATTTTCTTCCAAATAAAATACTTTTGCGACCCAAAAATGCATTTAATATGTAGTACTTTTCAAGACCTTTCCAACTATATAAATTGTGTCATTTGGTGACCTGGATCAAAAGTTATGAGCATTTTAAGATTGCATTTTGATCCATACATGTGACGGTCAAGAGGCCGTCAAATTTAGACAGGGAGTTACGGGGTGGGAAGGCAAAACTACGAAACTACCCCAAAACTCTAAAACTACGAAACTACCCCAAAACTACGAAATGCACTCTGAAACTCCAAAACTCCGTCAAAGCGTGAAATTGCCCGAAACTCTGTTAAAACTCTCAAATTGCCACGAAACTCCGAAACTACCACAAAACTTTGAACTCGTCAAAACTATGAAAGCCCTTACAGAAACAACAAGATAGCTTCAAAATCCTAAAATATGCAAAAATTGAAGGATTTTTTTTTTTTTTTGGGAAAAGGGGATTTTTTCGATCGGTGAAGATGTTTTGAAGATTCCCAAGTGCTTTAAGTATGTGAAAAAACAAAATTTGAAACATTCAAGGGAAATCGATACCGGTTGCCCAAAATGAATTGTGGGCTCGTTTTGGTCAACAGAACCTAATATGAACTTGTCGGCAAGAGGATCCTCAATTTGAGGGAAGTGAAATTGGAGGAAGCAATATAAACTTTGATTGCACAATCTCATTTGCCTCCTCTTTAGCTAAATTCTCTCTCCTAACTACTAGGCATTGAGGTATTTTTCCATTTTGGGTTGAGGATCTCATTGAAGGTTGTGTCCACAAAACCAACGACTCGGTACAAGTTTAATTAGGGAAGTATGACTCCTTGGTTATTAAGAAGGGTGAGCAAGTGCATGTGGTTGATAATGAGAAGGGCCCTAGTAGTGGTTGTAAGGAACTATTGGTACAAATTTTGATGGTATTGTTAGGGTAGCCCAAGAGGCTACTACGTCTTGATGCATGTATTATCATTGCTATGGATGTCTTGTAGTATGATTTAATAGTTTTGGGGGTTGCCTTTGTTCTTGTCTCTAAATTGCTCACTCACGGGGATTTTATCACGACTCCACAACTTTTTGTTTGCGTGGTGGATGTCGACTAAGCATATAATGTTTTGTATACTTATCTTAAAATATATATGAGTATTCTCATCCCAATTAGCCAATTGCAAAAAGAATAAAAATCTTTAATAACTACAATAATTATGTCTTAATTAATATTATTTTATAATATGATTTTTAAATAATGTAATTTTTATTTCTTAGTGCCAAATATGGGGTAGAGGGAGAGTCGGGGGTGAACGAATGAAAAAAGGATGTTTAATGCAAATGATTAGCACATATTTATGATGCAAATCAGTTCGAAAGTTTCCACTACAATTTTATTTTTTTACCCAAATAAAAAATCGTGTACACTAACACACATCGTGATGCAATATCCTAACACAAAAAACTGGTCCTTGGAAATCCCATCACAATTTTTTTCCCAAATAAAAATTGAGTTCACTAGTGCAAAGCTGTGATGCAATATCCTAACACAAACAATCCTGCCAAAAACACGCTAACTTTTTTGGCACACATATACCAAATTGATTAGCATCATATGACACTAAAAAGATCAATCAACATTTTATATCCAAGTTGAAAAAGAATAAAAGAAAAAAGAAAAAGAATAAAAGAATAAAAGGCTCAATTTTAATGTAAAAATTATTTATTGAACAAAATCTATTATTGGGTTTACTTCTCTGCTAGACAAACTCTTTTTGCATATCTATAGGAGCGAGAATCCCCAACAATTTAATGATAATTACTCGTAATATAGGGATTGCTCCCAAATTGAATCTCCAACCTATATTTCAATTGATTAGATGGGGTCGGATAAGGTCCATCTCCACATAAATACGAGCAAATGTTGTAGGATTTTGTCTTTAGTTAAACCCCAAGTACCTGAGAAATTTTCTAGGAGGATCCCAATAAAAGCATGTTTTGTTTCCAAGCCAAAATACACATTCCATGGCTTTCATGAATAGTCCAAGTTGGTTTTAGAACTATAAACCCCCCAAAGTCTTTGGTTCCATAACAAAATGAGAATACCGGAACAAAATGCCCATCTGCTAAAAGATTGATACCAAGATCTTCTTTTGACTGCAAAGTTCATCGATTCTAATCCTAACAATTCACAAGGTAGTTTGCACCCCTAAATTTACATAAAAGCACATGGTTGCTGATGTAAACCATATTATGCCTGGAGATGAATGAACTAGGGCCAAAAGTTACATGGTTAATCTTGTTATTATTGCAAGTTGATTTTAGGGGTTATGAATTAAGGTGTGAATTCCATAAAGGACAAATATGAGACCCTAAAACAGTAAACCATCTAAGGAGTATTGGGTAATAATGTCGGTTATCATATAAACAACACGCCAATTAAGATAAGTCTAAACCTTTGAGAATAACTTTTAGGAAAACGACCTTGAGTTTGTATGGTCAAGAATGTCATTGTTCTCTCTACACTACCATATGATGGCTTACTGTATGATTAATACTGTCTGCATCAGGGCCTCATTGATACTCCCATCTCTTTTGAAGATGCCAAGGGTCCATGGAGACCCACAAGCAATAATTGTTGGGAGGAATTTAGTGGTTGTGTTGTACTAGGGATAAGCCACATGTTTCTCTAGATATTAGCAAAGCTCAAACGATATACAACGAAGCTTTCAACCCTCATCAATAGAAGGCTTATGGGTAGTCAATCTTCAATGAAAAATCTCAATGTAAAATGGAAAACCAATATTATGGTAGAAATTTGCATTTCTCCTACAAGGTTTTTCTCTATAGGGTCATGGTTTTATTCCATTGTTGTTCTATATATGTGATATTCATCTCCAAGATTTGATGTGCATTCTAAAAACTAGAAGTAATTGTTTTCATTAGTAACTAGGCCATGGTTATTGCAAGTCCGATGAAAAGAGAATTTGTAGATGATAGTCTTTGTTCAAGCTGACAAAAATGAAAACAATTGTTCATATGAAAATAGATATGAATAGCTATTTAAATAGGCTGTGCCGCATAAAAGGTATCCACAAAATCTCCAATGTTTTAGCAACCACTTCTTTAAATAATCCAACATGTGCAGATAGAAATCGCTTGTGACAAATCATCTTTCAATATTTCTTCATTCATCACAGAGATAAAATATCATCTGGATACCTTTAGGAACCATCAAAAGTTGTGAACATAAAAATAAAGAATGTCAAGCAGTGCTGCTAGAGAGGTAGATGCGGTGGATATTTTTCATTGTAAGTCTTTTCCTGCAGGTTGGGCATTTCTTCTGAGCTTTGATGGCATTTGTGATGCAATTTTTACAGAAAATGTGACCGCAAATAGTTGATGTCTCCTCCTCCATCATAGACATGCAAATTGCACAATTCAGCTTGAGTTCCTTTGGTTCATCAGATCCAACATCCCTCTTCTGTAGATAAAAAATTTCAAGTCAATGTCAGCAAAAATCACCTAAACAAAATGAGCTGATGAATCAAATCCTATTGTCATACCATATCAAAAACCTCAAAAACAAACCTTTTATATAGTTTAAAAATCAACCATGCACCGGCGGCCCAATCTTAATTATCAATTCAATATACAAATTTGTAAGTAGCATACTACCTGGTCCCATGTTTTTCTAGTTTCTACTTTCTACTCGAGAGACATAAAAATCTGGTTGGGTTTGGTTCCCTCGTTTATCTAAGTTTTGAGAATCCTTATGCTTCTGTTAGTTTTATATCCATTAGCAAATCTCAACGGAATTTTGTGTAAAATCAGCATGCCTGCTAGTGTAAAATTAGTATTGCGTATCTTTTCTAGCCCTCTCAATTTTTATAACCAAAACAGCCAGGTTATTTGAATCTTGTTTTATGAAAAGACCCAACAATAATCTTTTCTACCACCTCTCAAGTTTTATGCCCAAAACCAACCTTGGTATATGAAAAGACCCACACAATCATAAAAAAATTAGTTACTTGTTATTTCCTAATGTATTCTCCATAACCTTAACCAAAACAACCATGTTATTTGAATCTTGTTAAAAGAAAGACCTGTACGATGATATTTTCTATGAACTCTAAACTTTTATACCCAAAACCACCAGGTTATATGAACCTTGGTACATAAGAAGACCTATACAACCATAAAAATAATTTAACCGTCCCTTCCTAATGTATTCTCCATAACCTAGATTACTCTCAGGAGCTAATTCAGAATGTTTCCCAGTAATACTTTTGCAGTGTAAGTACAAATGTGCCTCCAGTGGGTCATTGAAGTGAATAGGGTTCGCAGGTCAACTATCTATAGACAGAATTCAATTGATACATCAATAATGGGGAGGAGATCAAGGGCTTTTAGACAGCCAGTAGGCCAGGGGCATTTATGCTCTTGACCTTCAGGTCGTGGGCCTTTAGGCACTCATCTGACTTTAGGAAGAATAGATGTAACTCTTGTAGTCATGTCAATCTTAGAAAGGCCCTTCACTCCCTGCATCTGATCAAAGAGATCAATGATTCCAGGCAAGGCATAAAAATTTGTAATCACTGTTAGGTCATGCTAACCAATAAATGACAAATTCCATCCTTCTCATTGATGAAAATGGCCATTGCACCCCCAATGAAACATGCTAGTAAAAATATAATTTATATTCATCAACTCTTGGAGCTGGATCTTTAACTCAACTAACACAAGAATAGTCATGTGACGAGAAGCTTTTAAAGCAGACTCGGCTCAGGAACCGATCTATCCATAACTGCATCACCCAAAGGGAAAGGCAAATCAAGACATTCATCTCAGAAGAAAACTGTTTAGACTCCTTCAGCTTGGGCATACTGATCTTCATTTAATGCAGGACCCTCTAAGTGTGTCAACAAATTCCACTGCAACCGGCATACTTTCTTTAGACATCTCCAAGTCCAGAAAGTGACAGATAATACATAAAAGTTAATAGGGCTATAAACAGCCAAATTAGATTGTCGACTAGATATGGGATTACAGATAGGCAAGTAAAACAAGTTCTCCTAAGAAAGAACAAACAAAGAGGATAAAAGGTTATGTAACTTGAATTCTTTGTAGATTACAAGAAATAGAAGTGTCGAACATATTCAAGCAACAAAGGACAATTGGAGTTGTATCAATTGTTTGGATCCTGCCCAAATAATTGATGCAAAAGTCGAAAATCTTGCAGGCTACAATGATATTTATTTTACAATAAGGGTGCATACGCAGAAGCCAAAACTACATTACAGAAGAGGTACCGGATCAATTCATTGAACATGAATCAGGACATGTCATGATTCGAACCTATGTTGCACGGGTACATCCCCCACCTATTGAACGCATACTGGTATATCCCAGGTACAGTATGGATATGCCCACTTTATGCCCCACTATGTCCCAGACGTGCTCAGGGCATACCTGCTGCATTTGGCACTGCAGTTGCAAAATAATTAATTTTTTTCATTGACTCGGTCAATGCAAACCCTAAAAACTCATAAATTAATTAAAAATCAAACCCTAAACTCCTCTAAAACCTATAAAAGGCACTCAAGCATTACCAAAACACAAACAATTCATTGTTGGTTTTTGCAAGTGTAAGAGCAAAGTGCCAAAGACGAATTGAGGAGGCTACCATTGCAAGGAGGATTTGTTTGGAGGCAGCTATTGCAAGGAGGACAAGATTGGAGGCTGCCATTGCTTGCAAGGAGGAAGCTATACTGAAAGTGGAGCTAGTGGGAGTGGCATGCAGGAATTTGATTTTGAGGAAAATCTAGATGATATATTGCCACATGATTAATGAAAATGTTAAATTTTAAGCATATTGAATGTTTTGAACCTTGATCCTACTATATTTTTCAAGTTTATCGTATTTCTTATGGACTAAAAAATGAGTAAAATGAGTGTGTGTGTGTGTGTACGGACGTACCCAAGATGTGCCATACCCAAGGGTTTTTGAAAATCAACATGTCCGCATACCGAACCATACCCGTATCCTCACAGCATAGATTCCAACTATAGCTGGTTGCAACAGATGTAAACCCTGGTGTAGGAAACCTAGGATGGAAACAGAAAAATTGTAGATCTGAAACTAGAAAATAGTAAAATACTAAGTTCAAGAAAATTCTGAAATTATTGCCGTAAACCCTAACTGTAAAACTCAAAAAATGTGAACTGAGAAATGAAATTGTAAATTTCTGACTGCCATAAAAACTGACAACTCAAAACTGTTGCAAAACTGAAAAATCTAAAATGTGGGAAAAAAAGCTGCTTCTGGAAATAGTAAAAGAGAATTCTAAAACCTTACAACATTTTTGGAAAAACACCTAAAGATAGCCCAGGCCTATTAGCTAATAATGACATTATCATTGGCATCCTGTAAAAAACCAACTTTGATAAAACAAAAAAGTTAATTATAGTCCCCCTCGTTGAAAAGCTTTGTCCCAGAGCAGTAGGAAAGGGAAGGAAAGATCCTTGTAAGGTCCATGATGCCAGGGTCATTTGCATGTTACTGTGCTTAGACAGCCGCATAGCATACGGCATATTAGACCACCTGAACACCTGAATCCGCCTGGACTGCTGGGTACACACAGCCTTCACCAATCAAAGCATTGGATGTTGAACAATTTTGGGCCCTTTCAACGACTTGAATTTTCTCCAACTCTTGTTAACATTGACTTCTAGATCAAATGGTAAAAAACAGTAATGCAGTAGATACTTCACGAAAAAGTGTGTATAGGAACATACCTTCTATAGCTCCATGAGAGCTTTCAACATTCTTGTTCATGTTCCTTGACCATATCAATAAGAAAGAGGAGAAAAGAGGGGGGCATGCATGTAGCATGAATCTTAAGTATTGAGATGGATGAGAAGCTTCTTTAAACCCCAAAATCTGAAGGATGCCTCTTTTCAGGGCTCGGGATGAGTTGAAAAAATAAAAACTAAAGACATGTCCAAGTTGAATTGTGGACCTGGCGCTCATCAACATGATGTGTTGGAGGTTCTTGATGTTGCTCATAATCACTGACAACTACAACAAATCAACTGGAAAGTGAAATTCAGAAAACCTCTTCCCATTGGTGGTGCAGAGCGAGTGAATGTGGTTAGAATGCTTAGCTGCAACAAGGCTCCTGTTGATCCCTTCACACAAAATAATAAATGGATCGGGTGAAAGGTGATCTCTCATAAATGGATTCAGTTCCTATATATCCATTGACCACCACCACCCTGAAAGTAGAAATGATGATACAACTAGCAATTGAATGAGAAAAATTCAAAGGCCCTGAATGTTTTCAATATAAAGTGTCAGTTACATGGATCAAAATTTTAGACATCAAAATTTTATAAGCATGCCCAAGCTGGATTGGTGGTGCAAGGACCTTAAACCAAGCGATGATAATCTGAAATTTGCAGCCCTTCAAAAAACAGGTTGAGCCAGGAATATGAACTTCTCCTAGAGAGGTTGGAGTTGCTTGACAATAACTTTAGATATCATTTTATAGGTAATGGTGCATAGTGATGTGGGCCAGAACCTTTCAAGAGCATTGGTTCCCCTTTTTGGGAATGAGTACTTAAGCATTATCAAAAGATACCTGAAATCTCAAAAATAAGAACAGTTTCAATAAGGAAAAGATGGTCTCTGAAGTCCCAAGGATAGGGCCAATTAAAAAAATAGTTAACCAACATTAGCACTGTTAATTAATCACCCAAGAACACTCAAATATAACCATAAGGCTTGATTCAGGAACAATGAAGCCTTGAAATGGAGCATAATTCCCTCTTCAATGACAGAAGTTCTATTATTGATTGAAACAAACTCACCCACGGTCATATTTAATTCACAGGAAATCTACTTAGGAACCACTTCTGAGGAGTATAATCATATACTGTCTCACAATTTATCAATGACTTGCTGTTATATACACCATTTTATACACTATTTATTAATTATCAAAAGATACCTGAAAATTTAAAATCCCAAGCATAGGGCCAATTTCAAAAACATAAGGCAGTCAACATTGGCAAAGTTAATTATTCATCCAAAACACAAAATATAACCATGATACTATGATCTGGGAGAAAAGAAGCCTCAAAATGGAGAATAATTCCCTTTAAAAAGACAATTTTTATTATTCATTGGAAAATCAATAAACACTTGCACCCACAGTCATATTTAATATATGGGAACCCACTATCAAATTTATAATACAATTCTGCTTAGAAGTCACTTGTGAAGGGTGTCTGTTCCATCACAATTCAGCTGGGAAATGCTATTCTATAACTCCATATTATACACATAATTATTGGGGAATATTATTAAAGGGTGTCTAAGTTGCTTGTAGCCCTTTGTATTAACCTTATTTCCGTATAGATAGAAATCTAGAGGTTACACAATGTCTTATCTTTCTCTATTCAATATATTGCCTATTTGAATAGTAAATGGCCTCATTTAGGTGGGTCTGCATTATCACAGGAAGCTTGCCCAATAAGCCTTAAAAGGAGAGCAATTGCAAACACCTGCATCATTAAGAGTTCTTGTACATATTCTACATTTTCAAGCAATCGAGTTGCAACCCATATTGAGTTCATTGCAGGCTTATAGGCTATTACAACATGCAGCAGGTATATATGTGATACCTTATTTTTGACATTATGTGAAGGGCTTTTCTTAATGATCTACCCCACATCACCATTTCGAAGGTAGTTATGTATTATATCCCTTCCAAAATTGAAGAATTAAAATCAAACTTGTAACCATCATGACTTCGGTTCATTTTTGGGAAATATTCTTTATCTACCAATTGAACAGCCTATCCCCAGTCAATATTCAACCCTGCAAATGTAGCGCGAAGTTATGCCTCAAGACTCTAACTGGGATCCTAGATAGAATACAAGATAATATTGCATGGAATTGGTCCTCTGTATGGGCAGACTATTTGGTTTACAGGTTAAGGGTAAACATGCAAAATCTTGGGGTTAAGTATTATATCTTGTCATTCTAATAATACACTTATGCAGTGAAAGGGACTTGGAATATGTGACTCTAGTTGCTTATATGGGCAAGTATACTAGCTCACAGGATATCCAGTCATCCTCAGCTTAATAACCACAACATGACTGAAATCATCACCAAATGTAGAAGTGTAATTAAATATGTGCAAAGTGATGAGAAAGAATGTAAATGCTTTGTGTATTATTTTATGGAAAACATGAATACTCGTAGGAATATGATTTATGATTTATGTTGAAACCATACCGTGAAATAGATTAGAGATAACACATGAGGTGATGCTACTATTAGTAGCTAAAAGTGTTATGGATTACTCCTATTTAGAGGAAAGAAGAATTATTTAGTTACTACTAGGCTTCTGCTTAAAGTAAACAATGTTCATGTTTAGACTTATAGTTTGACTTTTACCTCTGCTCAATTAACTCTCTCGAGTCTAAATTTGACTTGTATATGCCCTATATGAGTTAAACATCTGCTAGTATTTTGCCATATACAATAAGATCATAAATAGAAATCTCAAGCAAATTGTTTTTACCTTTGAACACCTTGGGTCGACTTCTCCTAAATCATCGCAAAGATCAATCGTGTTGATTGCAGGAACTCTGCTGCGTTTGCGGCGTGGATTGCAATCTGCTGATGTCTTTATTGTCCCAGTAGTGACTGCGTTCCATATAAGAACACCAAAAAAATAGTGAATGCCAAGTTCACATCAAAGAGTTTATAAATCATGCCCTACTGAATGATGAAAACTTATATAAGAAATGATTAGATAAGTTGAAACAATCTTTTTAACAGACACTCCATACATATAGTTGAACTTGAACAGACAAAATCTAAGAGAATATGTGTGAAAAAAGAACCAATAAAAACCATGCATTAGGCCTTAATGAATAACCTGCTCAAGTAAGACCATATGGGAAAAAAAGGATTCCAAAGCTTCCATAGAATAAACTAACTATTCCCGAATTCAGGTGGCAACCAACAAGGAATAAAGGGCACATTTTGCTCCTCATTCAACTCTTAATTTGAAGAGAAGAATTATCTTACATTGGAAGAGACGTATGATTGTATGAATATGTACACAAAACACTGTTGTCTAGAGGATGAGACGTGTACACCATGTTGCTTTGAGAATTGAAGATTATGATTTATAGTTATTTTTCTTCATTTATGATTTGAAATTTTATACCATATTCTAAAATGGTATCAAAACCATGGATCCTTGCCTCCCTCCCTCCCTCCCTGTCTGAACTGAAATAGTGATGGACATGTTTCCGGTAAAGTTTTATCAATAAAATGAGGCCCTGCTATGCTATTTAAGTGTTATAGTGCCATTCCCTGTAATATCCTCAATTAATTAGGAAGACCCAAGCCCAATAAAGATCTAAGGCTCAACCACAATAAAGATTGAGGACACCACTCAAAGGAGGACACAGATTGTCACATTTGTGTAATCATATTTTATACATGTACATGCTTGCCAGTAAGTCATGGGTTGTAAAGGGGGTGGCTTGTTCTATGACTAGCAATCAGACGCAAGCAATGCAATGGAGACACTGATAGGGATGCAATGAAGAACTTAAACTTGAAGAAGTGAAACATTGTAGGAGGAAAAGGGGAAGTGAAAAAGGGGGCTGAGGGAGGAGAAATCTAGGGTGAGGAAAATGTTGGGGGAGCAGAATGCAACTCTTCTTTCTTCTGAAAAATGACACATGAGAATCCCATCTCGAGCCAATGTTAGTTGAATTTGATAACCACAAAACATGGCACATCAGATGGTTTTGCGTCATCTTTGAAACCATTATTATCTTAGGCCATTCTCCACGCTTGCCCAAGCAACAATAGATATCAGCCACAAGATTTTTCCTCATCGATTTGTTCTAGACATTGCCTCCTCAACATTCCAAGTTCTTAACACTCATTAAATTTGAAGCATTGTCATGTGTATATAATCGTACACCTATTATTTTGAAATTTGTGTTATGGGGCTTTGCAGTATGAGGGAGTGGTGAAAGAAGATGAGAGAGGACCAAGTGTATGGGTATTCTCATAAATATTGTAAGGAATTTATTGAAAGTAAATGCACTATTGATTCATTAAATGTTATTTTGTAATATTATATACATATTTTCTATATCTTGCAAGGTTTTCACAACCACCACACTTTTATCGACTTTGATGGTGTTATCAATGTTACCATTGAGGTTTGAACACGCGACCTAGCAATACTCTCATTATTTTCTTGTTTCTAAATCAAAGACATGGATTTCGCTGCTATAGTTAGGGTTTTATCTTCTATATTTATCCAAATTAAATGCACTAATCATCAATTCATTAAATACTATTTTTAATAATATATATTTAATGATAGGAAGGGTAGTTGATTTCAGCAATATGGACGTTACAGTTGACAATTATCATCGTTAAAGTCTCAGAAGATTCTATAACAGCAAAGAAACCAATCTAAATATGATTATTCTAATATTATGAATTATATGCATTTTTCATGAGGGTTGTGGCTAGTCACAAGAACTCTGTTGTCTTTCGAGATAGGACATTAGACAATGATAGATTTGATGACGCAAGATTTGAGAATTTGAGCCCTGCATTATATTTCTAATGAAGTCTCTCACATGCAGAACAAGGTGCACACAATACAAGTGGAGTCAAAAGGAATCCAATAAACGAAGTTAAGGGAGATGGTCAGCCCGGTTGAAAGGCCCCAATAGTTCAAATCCCTCCACCATCTATCGAAGACCATGTATGTGTTGCCAAAATGAGCCTCCTGCTCTATTTTATGCAGCTAAACTACATTTCCCCTATTTTCTCACATTTTCAAGAGCTTTCACATCTCTTTTTGGGTGTTTGCAGTTTTTGGATCTTATATCATCTTCCAATAAGAGTTTTGAAGGGGTCTGAGCACGGAACAGTCATCTCTTCATCAATTTTCACTCATTCAACATTCCAGCTTATTTGCCCAACTTTTCTCTTCTTTGCAATCCCCTTTGGGGCGTGTTTTCAGCTTTGCAGAGGTCTCTCATGGCCAGTTTTGGAGGAATTTGAGTCTGGTTTTTTGCAATAGTTGGGCCTAGGCCCGGGTTTTGATCTTTACAATGCCTTCACGGCCTCTCTTCTAGTATGCACACCAGTTTTGAGATCGATCTGAGCTTTCCTTGCATTTACAGATGGGTTTTAAGTGTTTGTGAGCCTCTACATTGCCTTACAATCAAGAGGAAGCCATGGAAGAGCCCCACTTGCCACCTAGTTTGAAGTCATGCTCACTTTCAACTCGCTTACGCTCAAACATGGTGCCCCTTTATTTTTACATTGGGGATTTATCCCACATTTGATAGGGGAGGCAGAGCCCAAGTCTTTATATATAAAAGTGCCTCATATTTTATGTGGAGCAAAGGCTCCACTTGGCTCATATATTGGCGAAGCGGCTAAGTGCTCGGCCGGCGGGAAGATTAGACAATCAGCTAAGGCATGGATCTAAGGTCACTTGGTACAATTTAAAGCCGTTTGACGAGAATTGGTTTCGAGGCTTAGAACACCCTGAAATTGCATAAGATTTGGACACGTGTCATGAACCCTAATCTTGGGATTGGGCAAAAATCGACTAAGTGTTTGGCCTTGAGCTCGAGCGAAATTCGGCTAAAGGCATCGGTTGGAGCTCACATGGTACGATTTCGGGCTGCTTAATGAGAATTGGTTTTGAGGCTTAGAATGTGGCCGAAATTACATAAGATCACGACATGCGCCACAATCCCGTGTAGTCGATGTCACACAAAGTTGAGCAGAGCATTTGAACAAAGAATTGGCTAAAAATGTGAGCACCTAAATGAGCGACACGTGGCCTCAAGCTCGGGCTGAAATTGGTCATGGCAAAAGCCAAATGAGTAACACGTGGCCCCAAGCTCGGGCTAAAATCAGTCATGGTAAAAAGCCGAATGGACAACACGTGGCACATTTCTGTTAGTCGAGTGTATGGGAACTAAAGACAAAGATGAGTGTCGGTCGAAAGTGCGATGACACGAATGAGTGCCTCGTGACACGAATTCAAGCCCCAGCAGACTAGAGCTAGTAAAATATGGAGCCCACAACCAATCAGAGCCTGACACATGCCCCTGAGCTCGGGCGAAATGGATTGAGGCGGGAAAACCAGGATTGCGCCACGTGGTGTGATCCCATAAGGTTAGGTGTGGGGAAGAGCAAAATAAGGGCCAAAAAGTGGCGCAAAGCGAGAATCTGGGATTGCACCATGTGGCACAATCTTGAGTAGTCACGGTGTCGAAGAATTTAAAACCAAGCTCGAGGAGAATGGAGACAGAGCAGAGAAGCAATCGGACCGTAACGGCTTTCTCAATCAAAGCCCGACACGTGTCCCAATGAGAAAAGGGGGAGAAGACTATAGTTTGAAATCAAAACTTTCCTCCAAGTTTTAATGATGCGGGTGGGCAAAAGATCTTTGGTTTTTGGGCCATATATTTTAATTGAGGGCACCAAATCAGGCAAAATTGGAATCATTGGAAAGCTCTAAGAGAGTGTTATTGAATGGAATATATTTTGAGCTCGAGCCTTTGTATTTTGAGAGCGAGTTCCCAATCAAAGACCTTGTTTTCTCATTCAATGCAAAGTCGGAGGTTTCAAAGCTCGATCGAGGCCATTTCTTGGGCCCAACACCTTGTTTCGACATGCAAGCCTATTTTACATCAATGCACCCCCATTTTCAAAAAATTGGAGATCTAACATTCCTTTTAAAGATTTTACAATTGGGAGACAGATTTGGGTGAGTTATTGTCCTGACCACATTTTGGGTAGGCTTTTGACCTCAAGTTTCAAATTTTCCCTCTCATTTCTCTGTCTCCTCTTCTCTATTCTATAAAATGCAAAGTGTTTTCATTGTGAAGGGTTTCCCCCTTGGAAAGTGAGGTAACTGCGGTATTTTGAGCGCGAATATTTTTAAGTGTTTGACCTCTATATCCGATCTTTGTAAGGCCCGAGTGCCTCTCTCATGACAAGAAATAGATTGTGCATATTTTAGACATTAATACAAGGATAATTGTGGCTCGGGTCTGCCCTATGGCATTGTGTTTTTGTGCTCTTGCCTTCTATTTCTTTGTGATATAATGTGTATGGGTAGCACTTGCAAGGTTTATGATCCATTGTATTGTAGAAAGACAAAGGGAAAGGTATCCCTAATTGCTTTACCGTATCACCATTTTTCATTTCAGTTTTCTCCTCTTTTCCCCTGCAGCGGTTAGCTTAGAATTAGTTTAGATGATAGGCATTAGAGTATTTAATTGAAGAGCCAACTTTCAATAGAGGAACGCCTCAAAGGAGCCAAAGTCCCACGACTTAGGAGGCACTCCCAAGAGTTGTTCGTCCATTTCCATTGGACAACAGTTTTTAGCACACCAGTGGAACCTACTTTGTTTTGTTGAAAATCTTAAGCAAAGCACTTGTTTTATAATTTTAGTTAAGATTTCGGTGATCTTGACTTCATTTTTTGGAAGTATAAACCAATCACTGTGACTTGACTCATTCAAGAACCCATTCTTTCATTTGCAGAACATTCCCTTCATCTCCCGACTTTTTTCCAACTCATGACTCTTCCCAAAGCTCTTCCTTTCCCTCATTGGAACTCAAGCCCCCTTTATTTGCAGCAATGGGATGATATTCCCAAAACAGCCCTGAAAGCTTTGCCCTTATTTTATACAAATGATTCTATGAGCTTTGTGGAGTATATTCTAGATATAGCCAATCATTGTGCAATACACGGTATCACGAGAGGAGAATGTATGTCTCGGACTAGTTGTCTCTTCATTGAGAGGAAAAACTTTACATTGGTACAAAAGTTTGGCTACACAATCAATCTCTACATGGGACCGATTGGGAGAAACCGGATCAAGGAGAATGCAGACATCATATCTCTCTTGGAACTCCTCCACACCATAAAGAGGGCACCCATGGAGTATGTTCAAACTTCAATCTCGTATTCAAGAGGACTTTGGAGAGAATCCCTCAAATATAAAGACACCTGACCAGGTATGGCATTCTTGTTTTATTTCAAATCCATAAAGAGGGCACCCATGGAGTATGTTTCAAACTTCAATCTCATATTCAAAAGGACTTGGGAGAGAATCCCTCAAATATGCGGACACCAACCAGGTATGGCATTCTTGTTTTATTTCAAATCCATAAAGAGGGCACCCATGGAGTATGTTCAAACTTCAATCTCATATTCAAGAGGACTTAGGAGAGAATCCCTCAAATATGCAGACACCAACCAGGTTTGGCATTCTTGTTTTATTTCAAAGCTTTTAATCTTGACCTTGTTGTTATGATTCAGTCTCTTGCAGGCAGTCCTCTTCCTTAGGCCTACGGTATAGCTATTACGGCAAATAAGAGTCTCATTTAGGATGGAAGGAGGAATCGCATCCCCATTCTTCCCATCCTCCTCTCACATTGTGACTTCCCCTTGGCTCTACTGAGCACCTCTTTCCCCATCTATTAACCCACCTCCTATGCAAAGGACTCTTCTTGTTCCCCCACTCCATTTGTATTACAGAAACCTCTTATTGTCCAAATCATCCTATTTGCTTTGCAAAAATCCCTTCCACTTAAAGCATTACCCAACTCCCAAAAGTCTTGTAATAAAGCCTTAGGAGGTTGTGGTAATTCACACACTTTTCCTTTCAAATACCCAACCCTATTCAAGCTTGGACATGAACCAATGATGATGGACAAAGGTGTTTTCAATTTTTATGATGAAGGGGGCACCCCAAAGAACACAATGCAACTCTCCAAGGCAGCCCCAATGCCCAACCATTCAACTAACTTGGAGAACTACCATGAGCAAGAGAAAATCAAGCATGATTTCTTGGTTTCACTTGAGTTGCAGAAGCAAGAATGTATTATGAAGGAACAGCAACAGCATTTGGAGGAGCAGGCCAGAAAGTTTGAGCTCAAACAAGCTCTACCTAAGGAACCAAGTGGCAATCGGCCCCTTGCAATCACTTTGTAACTTGCTGAGACAAGTTTCATCAATGGAGATCAAGAAATGGCCATTTTAGAGAGGAATGACTCTGATAGTGATGATGAAACTTTATTTTTACCTAGCCAAGAGGTGTTCCCCAAGGAGTATGATCAACTGGAGACAAGGAAGGTGGAGGAATGTGAGCAAGCAACTTTCGTTGAATGCAGTGACCCTAACAGTTCTGCATGTTTATAGCTTGTTGCCATCCTTGGAGACTGTAATGCCAAAGAATTAGAAGTGTTTTTAAACACTAAGGTTAATCAAATGGACCCCAAAAGGTGAAGGAAATGGTTGGGCTTGCAAACTTTGTGTTTGAGGTTGAGGAGGTGTTTGTTGAGCATAAAGCAAAGGAAGAGAAGTTGGATGAGCTCACAAGCCCTCCCTATGAGGAAGAATATGTGCACAAAGATGAAGATGGCAGCCTGCAAGGAGAAAGCAGTTCTTTGGCTTTGAAAACTAGATGTCCCATCAGCCATTTATCCTTTTCAGAGCCTGAATCAAGGTTCCCACCAATCACGCTTACTTCAGAGCATGAGGATGAGCATCAAGGTACAAAAATTCAGTCCATACACCTTCAAAAGCGAAGTGCGGATCAAGAGGTGTATTATGTCAATGGAGCTGATATTTTGAAGAAAGAGGAGTTGCAGACCCTGTTTTCACTCCTCTCACTTGCCACATCCATTGCAAAGCTCATTGCATGGCCCATATTCATCAAAAGGGGAGTTCTCCTAGCCAGTAATTGGCTCTGTGTAAATTTTGCTTTGTACACAGTGAAGAGTAGGATAAGTTTCAGTTTACTTTTTGCATAACAAGTGCATTGCACACTCTGCATATTTCCTTTGAAATATGTATGATTTGTATTTTGTACATAAGTTTTGTTGAGCCACTCTTTTGGGAAGTTGTTCAGAGGTTATTGCTTGCAGATTTTTCAGAAGGAGATCCAAAATGAAAGTTTAAGGGGTTTCCAAACTCCTTTTTACGAGATCTCAGGTTTCATGCAGACTGCATGCCCAATGGATGCAAAGGCTACTAGTCTTTTCATTTAACAGGCAAATGACCCCTATGAGTCACCAAAAATGTTGCCAAAATGAGCCTCCTACTCTATTTTGTGCAACTAAACTAAATTTCCCCTATTTTCTCACATTTTCAAGAGCTTTCACATCTCTTTTTGGGTGTTTGCAGTCTGCAGATCTTTTATCATCTTGCAGGAAGAGTTTTGAAGGGGTTTGAGCATAGAACGGTGTTCTCTTCATCAATTTTCACCCATTCAACGTTCCAACTAATTTTCCCAACTTTTCTCTTCTTTGCAATCTCTTTTGAGGGCATGTTTTTAACTTGCAGAGGTCTCTCATAGCATGCTCAGTTTTGGAGGAATTTTATCCTGGTTTCGTGCTACAGTTGGGCCTAGGCACAGGTTTCAAGATTTGCAATGCCTTCATGGCCTCTCTTTGGGCATTTCATGGTTTGCAGAGCTTCTAACCAGTATGCACACTGGTTTTGTGATGGATCCAAGCTTTCCTTGCTTTTACAATCAGGTTTTAAGTGTTTGTGAGCCTCTACATTGCCTTACAGTCGAGAGAAAGCCATGGAAGAGCCCCACTTGCCGCCTAGTTTGAAGTCACACTCGCTTTCAACTCACCTTCTCTCAAGCATGGCACCCCTTTATTTTACATTGGGGATTTGTCCCACATTTGGCAAGGGAGGCAATACCCAAGTCTATATACACAAGTGTTTCATATCTTATGTGGAGTAAAGGCTCCACTTGGCTCACCTTTTGGCGAAGCAACTAAGTGTTCGGCTAGCGGAAGATTAGAAAAAAGCTAACGCGTGGGTTAGAGGTCACATGGTACGATTTCAAACCGCTTGATGAGAATTGGTTTCAAGGCTTAGAACGTGTCCGAAATTTCATAAGATTTGGACACGTATCGCGATCCTTGGACCCGAGATCAAGCAAAAATCGACTAAATGCTCGATCTTGAGCTCAAGCAAAATTCTAAAAGGCATGGGTGCGAGGTCACATGGTATGATTTCGGGCTTTCGAGGCTTAGAATGTGGCGAAATTACTTCAGATCACGCCATATGGCACAATCCCGTGTAGTCGGGTGTCGGACAAAGTTGGATAGAGCGGTTGAAGCAGAGCATCGGCGTGACACGTGGCCTCAAGCTCGGGCCAAAATCAATCATGGCAAAATGCCGAATGGGCGACACATGGCACAATTCCATTTAGTCGAGTGTTAAGGAAATGATGAGAAAGATGAGTGTCGGTCGAAAGTGCTCAAACTGAATGAGTGCCACATGGCACGAATTCAAGCCCAAAAAACAAAGCAAAGTTGGCATCGTACAAACCTATAACCAATTAGAGCCCTACACAAGCCCTAGAGTTGTAGCGAAATCAATTAAGGCGGTGAAACCAAGATTGCGCCATGTGGCGCAATACCATGATACAAGTGTCGAGAAGAGCAAAATTAAGGTAGAAAAGTAGTAGCAAGGTAGGAATTCGGGATTGCGCCACGCAATCCCGGTAGTGGGTGTCGGGAAGAATGGAGACCGAGCTCGAGGAAATAGAGGAGAATGGAAACAAGGCGGAGAAACAACCCGGAGCTGTAATCAACTAGATCCCGACACATGGCCCAATGAAAAAGAGGGGAGAAGACTATAGCTTAAAATCAAAATTTTCCTCCAAGTTTTATTGATGCGGTGGTCAACAGATCTCTGGTTTTGGGTCATATCTTTTGATTTAGAGCACCAAATCAAGGAAAAGTGGATTCATTAGAAAGCTCTCGAGAGAGTGTTATCTACGCCCTTTGTTTTGAGAGTGATTCCCAATCAAAATCCATGCTGCCATTTTTCTTGTTCAATGTAAAATCGAGGTTTTACAGCTCAATGGAGGCCATTTCTTGGGCCCAACACCTTGTTTTGGCATGCAAGCCTATTCTACATCAATGCTTTGCCATTTTCAAGCGATTGGAGATCTAACATTCCATTTACGGGGATTATACAATTGGGAGTTGGATCGATGCATTCAATCTTCTGCAACCACTTTTGGCAGAAATTTAGCTTTTGGATTCAACTTTTCCCTCTCATTTCTCTTTCTCCTCTTCTTTGTTCTATAAAAATGCAAAGTGTTTTCATTGTGAAGGACTCCTCCCCTTGTCAAAAGCGAGGTAGCTTTGTTATTTTGAGCTCCAAATATTTCTAAGTGTTTCAACCTCTGTATCTCGATTTGTGTAAGGTCCTAGTGCCTCTCTCACAACAGGCAATAGATTATGCATATTTTAGACACTAATAAAGGTAATGTTAATTGTGGCTCATGTTTTCCTTTCGCATTATGTTTCTATGCTCTTGCCTTTTGTTTCTTTGTGATATCCTATTACTTGATCCACTTTGTGTTGTAGAGAAACAAAAGGGGAGGTATCCCTAATTCCTCCGGTATATCACCATTTTTCATTTCAGTTTTCTCGTCCTCCCTTTTACCCTGCAAACTGTTATTTTAGAATTAGTTTAAGTGGTAGGCATTAGAGTAGTTAGTTGAAGAGCTAACTTCTCTTGGAGGAATGCCTCAAAGGAGCCAAGGTCCCATAGCTTAGGAGGCACTCCCAAGATGCTTGTCCATTTCCATTGAACAACAGTATGCATATAACCCTTAAGAGAAACATTAACGTGTAAACACATAAGCGGGAGATTAAGTCACGGACACATTAAATCAAAAAAAGAATATTGATAACAAATTAATGTGTGTCAACAAACCAATGATAAAAATTATCAATTCATATGTAGAATAAAAATTGACATAATCAGTACGGACGCTACATCAATTTAATTATTCGGCCTAGAATTTTGATAAGAGAAATGTTTTTCAGCTTCTTGCATTATGCGAGAAGACAAGAAGCTTTGAGACTTATCTTCGACCTCACACAATTTTGTCAAAACCGACAAATAAAGAAATGTGTCGGAATGTTTTCTCAATATACCATGTTTTTCTGTTCTTAAGGTTTTTTCTAAACATGGGGCAAAACTTTACTCTTCAACACACCTTACTTTCCATTTTTTCTCTTCAATTTCACTAATGTTGAGTGCAGTCATGACCTACATAGTGTAAATGTTGATTGCAGTCATGACCTACATAGTGTTTGTGTCATGTATTTATATCTGAAAACAATTATCATGCAAGAGGTTTATGACAAATTTCTCTTTAAATATTCAAGAATCATTGCCCAAATTGTTTCCTTAGAAAAAATATAAGGTTTGCCTAATAACATCAATTTTACTAATTGTACCTCAAATTTACTAATATTCGGTAATGCTATGATGTATGAAAATGACATGAAATCTGTTAAAAGCCTTGTTTTAATGGCTTAGTAACTTTTTGGGATTATGCAATTACATTGTTATATAGTTTAATAACAAAAATTGATTTAATGCAAAAAAATTGTAAACACGATGAAAATGGAAAATACTTCTGAATAGGAAACACAGTATATTAAGAATAATTTTTAACATATATTGTACGGGTCATAGCAAATTCGATAACGTTAAATATTATTAATAAGATATAGATCGCATTCATCGAAATGTAGGGGACATTTGCCTTTGTAACTTTTTAGATTGCTGCAATTACATGAGTATGTGTTTTAATAACATAAGCACTGAACTAATAAAACAAAAAAATTGTAAACGCAATGAAAAGAAAAAATACTTAAGAACTAGACTGTTTCGGTATGGGTATGGGTATGGGTATGGGTATGGGTATGGGTATGGGTACAATATGCTGAAACGGAAATTTTTTAAAACCTCGGGTACGGTACGCTGTGGGTACGTTTGTACAATATATTTTTAAAAAGTAAAAAATATAAATATATATAAAAATTTAAAGAAAACAACAAGCTTATAGTCTCAGCAACCTATAAAATATTAGAAGCCAACAAGAAGCTTATTATGAATTAGAAGCCATCTAAAGCAAGATTTCTTTGACTGAATACAAGAAGACCACAAAACATTAAATCTATGAGTCCATCTACTAATGGGCTCACAAACATTCCACTTATTGTTAAGGCCCAGGGAAAGGTTTGGGGAGAAGGCAATCTTTTCATAGAGTTGTTTGGAGGTAGCCTCTTGGAGAGGGGGCCCTTTGAGCCACCTCATAGTATCCCAAAATTCATTCTCATCCTCCATAATTAGTCCAGTAGAGGGAGCTGTGAAAGCATTTCTGAGCAGTGTATACATTTTGAACTGAGATTGAGGAAGCTTATAGAAAGCTTTAATGTCTGTCCATTCCATTCACTTCCCAAATCTGTACAAGTCATGAAATATTTTAATTCCTTTCTGTAACCAAAGTAAGGCAGAGCAGCCTCTTGTCAAGGCAAGGATCTTGTCATTATATTTCAGATTTGACGAAATCGATTTGTAGGCTTGGCACCTAGTGTCAAAGGAAGAGAAGATAGGCTGCCCAACCACCAAGTGCTTCACTTGTTCCCATGCCTTCCAAATTGACTGAAGAATAAAGGACCCATGAGGAGCAACAAGAAAGCCCCAAATAGTAAGTCAACCAAATGAAGTCCTTTTCATCTCTCTTGACCCTTCAGAGCCTATTGGCAATATTGAATCTCACATGAACTTTCCAAGGTTCAATTCCAGTCAAAGCCCTCAAGTTTTATTTATTTTTGCACTTATAAAAAAACTGTGTGGGTACATACCCACAGGCCCCGGGTACAGATTTATGTACCCAAGACATACCCAAAGCTTGCATGGGTACGTACCTGCAACGTACCCGAACCATACTTGTATACGTACCCATACTAGGTACGTATCATGCTGGTACGGAGGGTACTTGGCATTTCCGGGTAGTCTAGCTTAAGAATAGAAAAAACATGGTATATTAAGAATAATTTTTGACACATATTGTAAGGGTCGCAACAAATTCGACAATTTTAAATATTATTAATAAAATATAGGTCGCATACATTAGAACACAAGGCACATTAAACACACAACCAATCAAAAAAGTTCTCTAATTGCAGCGAAGCGAAGTGAAAATGTCAGAGCAATATTTACAAAATTGAATCTTCAGTATTGGTCAAAGATTTAGTAGGAAAAATGCATACACATATCCACCACGCCACAAACTTACATAAATATTGTTAACCCATTAAATATCTAATGAAAAAAAATTAAAAACCATATATGAGATTTATCTCCAACTCAACAAACCACCATCCTTCATTCCACAAACCAGAAACCAACCTTTCCAAAACCACAACACCAAAATCCACTACGAACAGAGCGGTGAAGGTGTTAGAGACAACCCCAACTTCCACGCCACCAACTCCCACCACCACTACAAAGCCAACCACCACCACCCTTGCCCCATTAACATCTACATCCCGACCACCGTTCACGATAGCCAAGCACCCTGCTTCGGCTCCACTAACCACAACTATGTCTCCCACAACGCCGAGAGTGTCGCCCTCCACCGCACTTGTGCCACCCTTTGCCAAATCCCCAATGCCGCACCCGCTGAACCGTAAACCAAAGTTCCGCTCCGGTTGTGCCATCACCTACCTCACTAGTGCCACCGGTGGAGGCTCTAGCTCAAGCTCCTTTAAAACCTAAGCCTTCGGACTCCAAGTGGTGACCTACACAAAAACAATGGTTAACACAAATAAAAACACCAACAAAAAGAAAAACATAAACCACAAACCAAAACTATACGCGAACTTCTCTCTTGTACTATTATTGTCCAAAATTACACCCTATGTAATTTTTGAACAACCCATCATAAGGACTTAACCATTTTCATGCCCTAGAAAAGTCGTGGGAGACTAGTTCAATTTACCGCATGAGAATGAAGGAACTTAGTGTTCGCGGGTTCTCCTAACCCGCATGAAAACAAAGAAAAAAGCAGCAGCAGAACTCGTGCAAAAATTGATGAAGTTCGGTGTTGTGTGATATCTTTCAACACTTTTGCAACACCAAAAGAGTGAACCCCTGGTAGGTAAAGTCGAATGAAGTATCGGAGTTGTTTATCCGCGGCGGAATCAAGAAGTCGATTAAGTTCTAAAATCGTGGAACACTAACTTGGTGTTCGAGGACTCACTAAATTATAACGTTTCGTGGTTTTCTCAAACCCAAGGAAAATAGCCTCAAGGTCTTAAAGCCGTGCCGGCCTGGGACCAAGAAGGCAACCACCCCAACCATTGGAATTTAATGAAGAATGGTGTTGTTACGAAACTTGATTTGATGGCGTGCAATAAACTCAAGGGGTCGTGCTATGGTTGTTGATTGCATTTTTGGGAGGCGACCATGCCTGTACTACAAGAAAACTTTGCAAGACTTCATGGTGCCCACACTCATTCAATGCGTTTTTTAAACACAATCAGTTCCAGCTTGAAGGTCCTTTTCCCTCTCTTTTTTTCTCTCTCTCTTTGGCATGAAATTGTATAAATACAAGTGCTTGCGCACTTTGTATGGATTATTCTCCCTCTTTCCTTCCTTAGCATATTTTCAAGATCTTCTCTGTGAAACTCTGTAATAACCCCTTTTTGGGGTTTTTAATAAAATTTCAGAATTCTGGTTATTAAGTGCAGCAGACTGAACTTTTATTGCAGCAGTTAAGATTCTTCAAATAATGTGGCCAAAATTGTTACAAACACCTTCAAATATTAATTAAATATTAATATATTATTTTTATGGATTTGTGAGCCCAAATCGAATAGGAAATTTCAAAAATAGCACTGCTGGAATATGCTTTAATTCTGGAAATCGCAGCAGCAAGGAGGAGTTCGATTTGGCATGAAATAATGCTCCGTAATTCACGAAAATTCAGATATAGGCCTTCTAAATTAAGACGAATTAGATAATCAAATCATTTTGATGAAATACTTGCCAAATAATCAGATTTCAATAACATGCAAGTCGCACTTCTAGAGAATATTCATATAAAATCTGGAAATGCACAAAATTATCTTCAATTGATATTCTTTCTTCAAGTACAAATAGTTTAAAGTCTGAGTGAGAGGTTTTCGTCCCTCACAAAGACCTCACTTGGGGTTTCCGTCCCAAATGGTGAGATAATGAGAGTTCACTCTCAAAAGTCAGATTTACATATAAAGTCGATATCCACAAATGAAGCCCATGACCCTTATTTATACTAATTCAAAGGTTGGCGCCAAAATAGAAAAGACATGACCCTTCATTATGCCTTATAATTATTTATTGATTTCTTCATGGCCGACCCATACATTTCTATATAGCTTACTAAAAAACATATTAAAATATTTGATATTACTTTCTCCCTTATTTTCTTAACTCAACCAAGGAGAAAAAATTGCCGAAAGCCCAATTTTATTCTCTGAGTAGGAAAAAGGGACATTACAGTCCTCCCTCCCCAAGATTGCTTGTCCCCAAGCAATTACAATCACCTGGATCCCATATGATCCTTGTAATCTTCATTTTTGTATTGAAAACTAATAGCTTCTTCTCATTCACGTTGCAAAGAGAAAGCATGTCAAGAATGAATTTAGTCTTCACACCATCATTCGGATCTGCTACCATATCACTGATATTGCTACGATGGGAATCCAACCAGCCTGAAGCACTATCTTCTTTCCCAATACTTATTTTCTGCAATGAAGGATGTATGCAGACTGCAGTAGATTGTATGTCTTTACTGAGTCTGGTCCCTATATAGTCTTTCATACTCTTCAGTGCTTCTTGCTGTGATGCATTGAGTTTCAAAATCACTGCAAATTTTGTAAGACCGGTTAATTTTTCAAGAATCTCTCCCTTATAATGGTGGACAAAGGGTGAAAGCAACTCTTGAAGATTACCCACAGCGGATGCTTTCATTTCATTACTACTAGTCTGCAGACAATGCTCCATTTCCTCACAGAAGATCCTTTGAATCATATAATGTTTTCTGTATGTTATTTTTTGATGTTTTTCACCTTCCAATATCCGTTTGTAAATTCTTTCGAAAGATTTCTCTTTAAGAATATCAGGCCTTACAAGTCTCAAAAGGTTAAAGAGCTCTGTAATATTATTCTGGAAGAGAGTACCTGACAAAAGCACCCTACGCTTGGTATGTATCTGCATGAGAGCATTCAATATGTTTGTTCCACTATTTCGGGGAAGTGCCCTTCATCTAAAATGAGCAATCCAGGACATTCTAAGAGAATTTCCCGGCTTTGGTGGCTAGCTTTCATATCATTCCCAGGCTTCTCAGACACTATACTTGAGAACTGAGCATAACTGACAAGAAGAATGCTTTTCTTTTCTCTCCATTCTTTCAATATTTCCAGCTGGTTACATCTTGATGGTTCTAACCTGTTGTTGATTTCATAGAGGTTATACAGAGGAACTTCCTCTATTTCCCACTCCTTAAATTCCTTCATCCATGTACATAGCATACTCTTTGGTGCTACAATCAAGGGCCTCTCTTCTGGGTACTTAGCTAAAAGACTCTGAATAAAACTAACTACAAGAAAAGTCTTACCAGTTCCTGGAGCATGTGCCAAAATGCATTCCCCAGGCTCTTCAGTTATTAAGTTTTTTCTCAAGAACTCAAAACCAGCAAGTTGGTGGCGTTGCATACGCTCTTTCAATAGTGGATGGAGAACAATGTTCCATACAAGAAATTTTTGTGCTCTTTCCTTTCTGTCATGCATCTCAATTATATTGCCTTCTGGAAAAATCGTAGCATCTTCATTAAAGTTGTCCCTGGCCTGATGTGACCTCCTACGTGCCTTTGACCACTCAAAGTCAAACATTTCTTCAGCTCTTTGGCCAATCAGCCCACAAAATCTGCAAACATGACCAAGATCCTCTTTGTGAAGGAACGAATGATTACAATCTGGTTCATGTTTATTTCCCATCTCTATTTCATTCTCAGAACACTCAAAAGATGTAAGCATTTGCCTCCATAGATGTGAAATGTCATGTATCATCTTCATCATTTTCTTCTTGCATGCTTCCCTTGAACTCGGCATTTGGGTTCATACACAGAAAATCCTTTTCTGAATAATCTGCCACATCAACCTCCATTGGTTTTTCAACTGCAACCTTTTCAGGTTCTTTGGTTTTCTCCTTGGGCACCAAGATGTCCATTATATTAATGCTTGGAGAACTAAAGTCACTTTGAAATAGATTTTTTCTATTAGGAATTTTTCTCCTCGTTGAACTTGGTAAAAGCAAGATCTGAAGTTTCTGCTAAGACTGGAGAGGTTATCAAAGTATACCAACCATGGTTTATTTCATCCTTTGCTACTTTCATATTTCATGAACTTGGGGTTTTAATGTGCACCATATTCTGCCCATATTTGAATCAAGCTGATGATGAAGGTCAACTCTTTGTGATGATAAGCTATGAAGCAATAAATCTGAGATGTCTTCGATCCTCGGACCTGCAACAAGGCTTTCATCTTCTTTGATACTTGGAATATCTTGGTTGCTCTTGTCCAACTTTGACTCTTCATCTTTGGGCTCTGTATTGCCTGCTGCTACAAACGGACCAGCGGGCTGCCTTTTATCATTTTCATCTTGGAAATGAGTTTCATTCGTTCCTAACACCACCGCTTCTTGTTCACCACCCTTTCTTTCATCTTTAATGTTGGTGTCACTTATCTTTTGAGGGAGGTCTTTATGGCCATTCACATCACCTTCAGGCACATGCTTCTCTTCATTCTTCCAGACATCATCATTATTTGTCAAGCAATGATCAATGCTTACTTCACTATGTTGACCATCTGGAGCACAAATGGAGGTAGGGGCTGAATTATTCTTTCTAGTTTTTTTCCCATCTAATCCCACGAATTCGACAAAAGACATGGCATCACGGATCTCTTCTGACAAGGCCATATATTCTGCAAACCTTGTCGTGATATCTCTTCGTTCCATTGTTCTGGGCTCATTTTCTGGAGTGACTCCTTCTTTAGAGATGAAAGCAGGCTTCCAACTCAATCCTCGGGTGGAATTATTAGCTTGTCTGATGTTATTTATTCCACTCGATCTCCCTTCATCTTGTTGAACTCTTGGCTCGACAATTTTTTGAAGTGATAGTGCCAGAAGCTTCATTGCTTCTATTAATCTTTCTTGCCCGGCAATGAATTTTTCCATCTTAGCCTCTTGTACAGCCATCTCCTCTTATTCGTCCTTGAAGATCCGGCTCTGATACCACTGTAATAACCCCTTTTTAGGGTTTTTAATAAAATTTCAGAATTCTGGTTATTAATTGCAGCAGACTGAATTTTTATTGCAGCGGTTAAGATTCTTCAAATAATGTGGCCAAAATTGTTACAAACACCTTCAAATATTAATTAAAGATTTATATATTATTTTTATGGATTTGTGAGCCCAAATCGAATAGGAAATTTCAAAAATAGCACTGCTGGAATATGCTTTAATTCTGGAAATCGCAGCAGCAAGGAAGAGTTCGATTTGGCATGAAATAATGCTCCGTAATTCACAAAACTTCAGATATAGGCCTTCTAAATTAATACGAACTAGATAATCAAATCATTTTGATGAAATGCTTTGCCAAATAATCAGATTTCAATAACATGCAAGTCGCACTTCTAGAGAATATTCATATCAAATATGGAAATACACAAATTTATCTTCAATTGATGTTCTTTCTTCAAGTACAAATAGTTTAAAGTCTGAGTGAAAGGTTTTTGTCCCTCACAAAGACCTCACTTGGGGTTTCCGCCCTAAATGGTGAGATAATGAGAGTTCACTCCCAAAAGTCAGATTTACATATAAAGTCAATATCCACCAATGAAGCCCATGACCCTTATTTATACTAATTCAAAAGTTGGCACCAAAATAGAAAAGACATGACCCTTAATTATGCCTTATAATTATTTATTGATTTCTTCATGGCCAACCCATACATATCTATATAGCTTACTAAAAACATATTAAAATATTTTATATTACTTTCTCCGTTTTTCTCAACTCGACTAAGGAGAAGAAATTGCGAAAACCCAATTTTTTTCTCCGAGTAGGATAAAGGGACATCACAAACTCAAAACTTCATGTTGTCGACCTCTGTAATTCGCGATTGGTGTTTTCTTGCCTCGGCTTTGTATGTAAGCTCTTGAAGAATGATTAATGCAAGTGTGATTTATTGCTTTCCTTCAAATACATTGTGTTTGGTGTGAATATTTCACCCTTTTGCATATTTCATGTTCTTTATTCCTCTGCCTCTTGAATCGAGTGCATTCTTACAACCCCAACCTCGTGTTTCTTGCATCTGCGTCATCTGGATTTGGGAAAAGTTCCACCTTCTTTTGGTGCTATCACCACCCCTTAGCTTAGGATTTTTTTTTCTTGCATCTCTCTCCCTAGTCCCTTGGAATTGTTAGTGTAGGATTAGTTGTAGGAGTAGTTTTAGCATTAGAAGTAGGTTGTGTTATGCGGGTTTCCCAAACCCGCATAACAAGGAAGCCGGCCTTCTCCGGAGGTTGATCTCACTTTTGCAAGACCCACATTGCAGAGATCATCCCATGTTGCCTCAAAATTTTGGATTTGTGTGATTCAGGGTAGGGTGCAATTTTGAGCTCCAACAGTTTTGGCACGCCCGGTGGGACTTTGATAAAGATTAAAATTCATTATTACTAAGTTTGGTGTGTGACTTAGTGATTTTAGCCTTTTGAGGTAGTTCTTCAAACACATCTGGCGACTCCAAAGTTCAAATCTCTGATTAAGCAACCTGGTTCCTCCTTTTCATGAGAAGAATACAGATAAGACAAAGTGCAACAAGAAGTGAGTCTTTTGAATGCTTGGAATTGTCCCCAAGGAGAAGAAGAAGAGGAAGAACAGTTCAAAGATCACCATCTCCTCCAAATAGAACTCTTTTTACTACTCTATGTAGGCCTTTCTTGCTGTCTCTAGGGTTTAAGACCCATTCCATTCATGGCACAACAAAGAAATTTACCTTTTGTTAGTTTCAATGGTGGTAGTCCTTTAGCACTCAATGCCCAACATGATATACCAGTGTCTTCCTTTTAAAAGTATTCCCTTCTTCATTGGTGAAAATTCTACTACTCTAGCTGATCATATTCAAGATGTTGCAAATGTATGTTTAGTTCATCTAGTCACAGAAGATGATGTTGTAGTTAGGCTTCTTGCTTCTTCATTAAAAGGTAAAGCACTTCAATGGTATAGAAGTTTGAGACTTGCTTCCATTCACAACTGGGATGAACTTGGTACACTCTTTGCCAACAATTTGAGGAGAAAGTAGATAACATATCCTTATTAGAGCAACTCACAACAATCAAGCGAGCTCCAAATGAGCTCATGGATGGATTTCAACTTCAAATTCCAACGAACATGGGATAGAATTCCAATGCTGCTAAGACCAACTCCACAAGGTGCATTTTTATACTTTCTTAGAGCTCTAAATTTGATATATAGTAATGATTCAATCTATGGGTGTTATTCAATTACCAAATGCATATGCAATAGCCATTAGGGCTGAAAATTGTTTAATCCAAGTAGGAAAGTTAGCCCCTAGATTGCCTATGCCCATTTTTCCTAAATTTGTCAATGATACCCAACCCAACCCGTTGTTTCCCATTCCCAAATCCTTCATCTGCTTCATCTCCTACTTCCACATCTGGTTCCTCTATCAAACAAGAAGAAATTGAAAGTCTTAGTGTTCACTTAAAAATTTAACAAATGAGATTGTCTCTCTTAAGAGACATCAAGCTCAAGCTCCTAAAAACTTATCCTAACCCTCCTCGGGTTATCCGCAACAAGGCTTTCAATATCCTAATCAAATATTTTCAAGAATTATCCTCCAAGAAAACCACCAAATGCAAATCCACAGCCCTACTGCCTACTCCTAACTTAAGAAAAGCCATTGTTCCAATTTAGAATAATATGGCAGAAGGCTTTGAATGGTGTTATCCATGTGATCAACCCCATAATCAATATACATGTGAGGTTGGAATGAATTCCTTGTGGGAAAAGGCTATTATGGTTCAAACTCCATTATACTCGCAAGAACAGACCATGGCTCCTTCAACAAGCAATATAGAGGAGGTTCAAGAGTTTGCTCCTGAACCCAACTTCATGCTCTTCAGACCTAAAGAATTTATGTGTAATACTAATCAAGCCGTGGGTAACTCAAATAGGCCACAACTTCATGTGGCGGATCATACAAGATCTAAGAAGTAGCAAATGGATGTGAGATCTCCTCCTGTTTCCTCAATTCCACGTGACACTTCCAATCAATCTGTGGACTTGAGCGAAACTGGCTTCATCTAGTTTTTCGTGGGTCACTCAAAACACCAGAACAATGAACATCGGGAAACAAAAACCCACGTAACACATAAAATCCGAATATTAAATCACCAAAAAGCTTCATGGGTAGAGAAAAGAAACAAAGAACATGCCACTCCTTCATTACAAAAATCATGGTATTCCTCTCAACATTGTGGAACAAATGAAGAAAACAAATCTCAATGTCACAATGTGGGATGCCTTGTCTATCCCATCTCAAAGGGATTTTTTGCAAGAAGCATTGAAACAACTTCCACCTTTAGAACCCGCCATGCACAAATCAAATGTTGTGGTCAACATTTGTCAACCAAAGGATGAACATGTAAGTTCAATGGCTAAGCCCCCTCCTTTCTACATGTCTCTCATAATTGGAAAGCACCTTGTTCATAATTACATGATAGATTTGAGTGTTAGTACTTCAGTCATGCCAAAGAAAATAGTAGACATTTGGGGATTGAATACAATCCAACTTCAAGGGTGTTCTACAACTTGATGGATCAACAATGCAAGTTGGGTAGTAAAAGATTTGGAATTAACTTTGCATGTTTTTCCAAGTCTAACCATAATGTAGACATTTTGTGATTGACTTGCCACCTCTATTCACCCTTTTCCTCTCCAAAGAGATTTCACAGCTAAGATGGGTGGATATCTTTCTTCATATTGGTCTCATATGCTGCTTAGGACAAGGTATGGAACTAGTTTACAATTAAGGTTGAACCTATTTCAGCTTATCATGTGGAAGTTTATGATCCTAGTCCTATCAATGCAAATTGTATGATCCAAGAAGAAACAAACAATGATCTTGAACCAATTGAAAATAGTGCATTCATCAACTTCAATTCCTGATCTTATGCTAGATGAATGGGCAAAAGAGCACTATGAATTTGATCCTTATGATATAACTATGCAAACTGGTCTAGGTACTTATTGCATCCATGAAGAAAAACTTCACTACCCCCATGCCACAAAGGAAGAAGACAATGATGCTTCTAGTCTATGGAAGTTATACTTTGATGGTTCAAGAAAAAGAAATGGAGCTGGGGTAGGTGTAGTTTTTTCTCTCCAATCAAAAAAAAAAACTTTTCTTTTCCCACAGACTACAATTTGCATGCTCCAACAATGTGGGAGTATGAGGCATTGGTTCATGGTTTGTTGATTTGGAAAAGAGACAAATCAAAGCTTTGCAAGTCTTTGGGGACACCGAGTTGGTCATTCACCAAGTCAAAGGCAAAGTGTGTGGCTAAAAACAAGCTTTAAGAGCTTATAGGCACCGAGTTTGGGATCTTCTGGAAAGCTTTGAAGTTATCAATCTTCAAGTGGTGTACGGAAGAAAACAAGGAGGCAGATCGGATGGCAACCATTGGTTCTCAGTTCTCTCTTGCAGAAGGTCTTATCCAAGGAAAACAACATGTCAAAATGGTTGTAAGACCATCCATTCCGGATAATGATGTCAACTGGAAAGTTTTTGAGAATGATGAGCAAATTGTTCAATTCATTCAAAATGAAGCAAAATTCTCTTCCAACTTGCAACCCACTTTGCAAGATAGTTATGGTGATCAGATCATTCAATTGAGACAAACAAGCTACCCAAAGGATTAATCACCCTTGAAGGCATATTCAATTTTGATGATGAGATCAAAGGGAAAAATAGAGGCATGTCCATGGGTCAAGAAGATTGCAAACAGTCACCATTGCACAAGGAAAAGAGCTTTTGTTGGAAAGGTATGTAATAGAAGAGGAACAAGCTTTTATTTCTCTTTGTCAAAAATTTCATGATGTATTCTCATGGAGCTATGAGGATCTAAAAGGTTTTTACCCCAACACTACTCAACATGTTATTGATTTGGATCTTGATGCAAGCTCAATAAGACAAAAACAAAGGCCTGTGAACCCTATGATTGAGCCCCTAATGAGGAATGAGTTATCTAAACTCATTGAGTCAAAAATAATATTTCCTATCAAATACTCATCTTGGGTAGCAAATTTGGTTCTTGTTAGAAAGAAGAATGGAGAGATAAGGCTGTGTGGATTTTAGGGACTTAAACAAGGCTTCATTAAAAGATCATCATCCTTGCCTTCCATGGAACAAATCCTTCAAAAAATGGTTGGATCAAAAGATTTTCTATGCTTGATGGCTATTAGGCTTTAACCAAATCAAGATCAAAGAGGAGGATCAATACAAACCGTGTTTATAACCAAATGGGGAACATATGCATATCAGAAAATGCCTTTTGGTTTGTCAAACGCGGGTGCCACATTTCAAAAAGCAATGGACATTATTTTCCGTGGACTCATCAATCAATTTGTCCTGGTGTATCTAGATGACATCACGGTTTTCTCAAACAAGGCAAACAACACATGGAGCATTTGGAGAAAGTACAAAACCGTGTTTACAACCAAAAGACGGAACATATGGATATCTGAAAATGCCTTTTGGTTTGTGAAATTAAACCCATTTCAAAAAATGGACATTGTTTTCCGTGGACCCATCAATCAGATTTGTCTGGTGTATCTAGATGACATCACGATTTTTCGTAAACAAGGCAAACATCACATGGAGCATTTGGAGAAAGTGTTCAAGAGGTGCAAAGAGTTTGGAGTATCATTGAACCCCAAGAAGTGCAATTTTGCAGTTCTCAGGTAAGTTATTGGGTCATGTTGTCTCAAAAGATGGAATTGTGATTGACCCAGAGAGAGTTTCTACATTCTTTTCCTCGAATTGTCAACTCACAAAAAGGCTCTCCAAGCCTTTCCTTGGCAAGATCAATTTTGTTAGGAAATTTATTCCTAACTTTGCAGGACTAGTAAGGCCAATCACCCTGATGCTAAGGAAAGACACGGCTTTCAAATGGACCGCAGAGGGAAAAGAAAGCTTTCAACAAAATCAAAAGTTTGCAATTCTCAAGCGCCAACACTCATTAATCCAAATTTCACAAAATATTTTATCCTTTATGCTTATGGCACGATCTTAGTATAGTTGCGGTTCTCACTCAAAAGAACAATGAAGATATGGAGCAGCCTGTGGCTTTCTTTAGCCAAACATTGAAAGACTTCAAGCTCAAGTATAGTCATTTGGAAAAGCAAGTGTTTGCCATCTTGCGGGCTCTCAAGAAATTCAAGCCTCTCCTAGCCACCAACCGCATCAAAGTTTTAGTCTCACACCCTAGTGTGAGAAATTTCATTATGGGGGGCGGAAATCAAGTGAAAAGAGAGATGGATGGGTAACCAAAATAATGGAGTTCGATGTCACCATCAAGGCCACAAAATTGGTGAGAGGAAGAGCATTGTGTGAATAGCTTGCTATAGATGCTCGGAGTGATCATGAGAGCTCTTTTTTATGGAGAATGAGCAGAGAAAAGAACATACGGTTGGAAATCAACAAGACATGGATGATACATAAGACCAATGCATACATGACCCGTTGCAGACATAAAGGAACTCAACATAGCCGCCGCAGTTGGATGAAGCAACATGATGACATTCTTAGCAATTAAGTGAAGTTATCCTCTGGTTTAAGTAAGACAAATAAAAGAAGCACCTTAGGTTACAATCAATTCCTTATGTTTTAATTGATGGTATTCTTTTCAAAAGGAATTTGGATGGTGTCTTGCTAAGGTGCATTAAGGAGAACAAATAGATGAAGTCTTGAGAATTTCATGATGGTTCCTCTGGTGGGCATTTCTCAACCAAGGCTACAACAATGAAAATCCTTATAGAGCAGGATACTTTTGGCCCACATTGTTTGTGAATGCATATCAATGGATCGAAATGTAAAGAATGTGCCTTCTTCACTGGTAAGAAAAGGTTGGCAGCCCTCCCCTTCATCCCTATTCAAAGACTGGATGAACCCTTCTCTTAATGGGGACTAGATTTAATAGGCATGATCAATCCTCCATCCAGTGCGGGTCACAAATGGGTGTTGACAACAACAAATTACTTCACCAGGTGGACCGAGGTTGTACCACTCAAGGAGGCTACTGAATCAATCATCCTTGATTTCTTGGAGGACATTGCAACAAGGTTTGGGATTCCTCAAACATCATCTCTAATAATGCTAAGGCATTTTTAGGATCAAAGGTTTTTGATTGGGCTCTTAGAAATGGAGTTTACTTGAAGACTTCCTCCAATTATTACCCACAAGGTAATGGTTTGGTGGAATCAACTAACAAGAACCTGATCAGAATCATGAAGAGGACCATGCAGTCAATCAAAGACAATGGCACACTAAAGTAAAAATAGCTTTGGGGATGATAGAATCACTCCAAAGAAAGCAATTGACAATTCACCATTTGTCCTTGTATATGGAAGAGAAGCTAGACTCCTTTATCACTTGAACTACCTTCATTAGAGCTAGCAAAGCAATTGGAATTTTAAGGTGCGAATCAAAGAGAAATCAGAATGGTGGAGTTGGTTGAACTTGAAGAATTAAGGCAATCCGCCATGGAAAGATTAGAAAAGCACTAGAAATCTCTACCAAGCAAAGTGGTTTGACAAGAAAGCTAAGCCGCAGATTTTCAAAATAGGAGATTTGGTCCTCAAGTGGGACGCGGATAGAGCTAAACCAGGGCGGCATTCCAAGTTTGATGCACTTTGGAGTGGGCCATATATTATCACTTCTTACAAAGAAGCCAACTCTTTTGAGTTGTCTAATCTTGATGGAGAGGTATTGCAAATCCAATCAATGGGATTTATCTTAAACACTCCCATTAAGTTATCCTTTGCATCTTGTAAATACTTGTGTTTTTGTTTTGTTGGAGATATTCTCCTCTTGTTGCGTGTTCATCACCGATTGAGTTCCTTTTCCTCAATCACGGTGGTGATCCCGTTTGTTTGTTATAAGTGCTTTGCACTCTGTGCATGTTTTACTTGAGGCATGTATGATCTTCCGCTTTGTACATAAGTTTTGGAGCCACTTGCGCAATCATGCGCGGATCATTTCAGAGTCGGAGTTTCATGGCGAAACCACATAATGGAGTCATTTTCGGTGTGCATCCTTTAAGACTCCACTAATCAAATTCAGCCTAGTATTAAGTTCATGCGAATTCAAGAGATGGGTTTTCACGGATAAAATCAGTTTCTTCAAGGATAAGCTTTACTCCATGCCAAATGGATGCTTCAAAGCGGAAACCAGATGATTGGAGTCATTTTCCGTGTGCATCCTTCAAGACTCCACAGATCAAATTCAGCCCAATATTAAGTTCATGCGAATTCGGGAGATAGGTTTTCAAGGATGAAATCAGTTTCTTCAAGGATAAGCTTGACTCCATGCCCAATGGATGCTTCAAGGAAGTTGGTCTTCATCATCTAGCAGGCAGATGTCCCCTAAAAGTCGCCAAATTGTTGACCAAATTTACACCCTATGTAATTTTTGAACAACCCGTCATAAGGACTTAAACCATTTTCATGCCCTAAGAAAGCCACGGGAGATTAGTTCAGTTTACCATGGAATGCGGGGACTTAGTGTTCTATGGGTTCTCCTAACCCGCGGAACAAAGAAAAGAGCAATGCAAGGACTAAGGCGGAAATTGATGAAGTTCAGTGTTGCACGGTATCTTTTAACACTTAGCCTGGCGGTAAAGTTGAATGAAGTACCGCAGAGTTGTTTATTCATGGAGGAATCAAGAAGTCAATTAAGTTCTAAAACCATGGAACACTAACTTGGTGTTCTCATGGGCTCACTAAATTATAACGTCTCGCAGTTATCCCAAACCAGCAGAAAGAAGGAAAATAGCGCAAGGTCTTAAAGCCGCACCGAACCTGGAACCAAGAAGGCAACCACCCCAACCACCGGAGTATAATGAAGAATGGCGACATTCGACTAGTTTGATGGAGTGCGATAAACTCAAGGGAGTCGTGCTAAGGTTGTTGATTGCTTTTTTGGGAGGCGACCATGCCTGTACTACAAGAAAACTTTGCAAGACTTCATGGCACCCACACCCATTCAATGTGTTTTTAAACACAGTCAGTTCCAACGTGGGCATCTTTTTGTTGACATGGACCCAAAGGAGTCGCACTTGGACAGAAATTTCTCCAAATTCTCACACAAGTTGCTGTCATGGTCCTCAAAATCACTAGGCAGAGGACAACCTTGACGGCCACGGGGCTCCTCTATGAAGTCACTGCCAGTCGATGGAATTTCGCCAACTGCATATTTGGCTGCGATGAGCTGAATCTGCTGATGGGAAAGATGGACAGCTGTGATACAAACTGTACAGAAATGACCAAAATAATCTTCACTGTTAACATCTCTGACAATTATCAGAATTTGCAAGCTTCGATCCAGTTTGGAAAAATGCCTATCAGCATAATAAAATAGCAGTTTAAGGTCTAGAGTCCATTTAACATTTCTATCCTAGAGGTGGACCACCTTTATGTAAATTATAATGAGGTGGCAGTCCCCTAAAGTTCTAGCTCTATTCAGTGTCTGAAGTAGTAAAGGTTTGGTGCCTATTTTATGTTTTGAAGTCCAAGTATGACTCAAGTCAATCTTACAAAGGCCGTTGGACTTCAATTTTTACGTCATAGGGCTTCATAATATGGATTAGATATCTGGCTTCTTGATTCAATTAGGTTTTCCCAGAATTTATCCCAGGTCATCAGTAAGTTGGGTTTGTAAACTATTAAACTGTTGAATAAAGATTATATTAATCTCTCCACAAAAAGGGATTGGGGATGGGATGATTGAAGGCATCCTCTTGCACTTTCTCTCATCAACATCAAAGAAAAGGATCTTAAGTTTTCTATTATGGTGTTATCATTCTTGGACCTGGCAATCCTCTTTCCAGCACATCCATCTGAAAAGTTGCTACTGTACAAAGTCACGCAACACATGAAGAGGATCACCAGGGTCCCTTTATGTCATATCTTGTTTTTCATATAAAAGAATTTTATTCAGAACAGTAGATAGATTCAAATTCCAGCAGGAAAAAGTTTCCTGCTGGGTGTAATTTGCACATGCATTCACCTAGGTTGACAATTAAACGATGGTGAATCTCCTCATCCGATATGTCAAAAGTTCAGTCACTTTTGGATTGCCATAGAAGATAAAAGTGCGGAAAGGTATGTCTCCAACATGAAATCAACACCTATTTCTTGAAGTAAAAAGAAGCAAAGTATGAAGTTATCATCAACAGAAGCAGCTGGAGACGCATGTGAAACAGTAAGCTTAAAAAGCGTACTCAATTATTTGGTTGGAACAGTAGTTGAAAACACTATTTTAGTGCATATAATTAAAGAACAATCCACTTGAGCTAGAATCAACGCAATGACAATATATATTAAGGTGCACCTTTCACATCAGAGAGTTGGTACAAGATTCTATTGCAAGACCAAAGACCGAATTGCAGCTTTTTTCAGCAAAGGTTTGAGCACAGAGAAGATTCAAATGTTAAGGACAAGCATTTTGTAAAGAATAAAATGCTCACAAGGAGTGTTAGGATTGATGTGTGTTTTGAACATTCTGTTGTCAACGATTCTTGCATAAGCAACTAGGTGATATTTAATATCATGATGTTTGTGTCTAATGTAAATATTAATTTAGGTGTTCTTGCAAGTGTAAGAATATGAGGAGTCAAATATGGAATTTGAAGTGAAGTGTCATATTCCATTCGTAGACTTATCTGTGGCTGTATATTTGTGCACAAAGCAGTATTTAAGTTCGATAGAGGGCAAGCCGCATACACCACGTGGCCTCATAAGTTAATGGTTCATGCTACTCATTTGAATGTCTTGGTATATGTTCTGCTGCTTTAAATTCAAGCAGACACAAGCAGAGAGTACAAGTTCACCAAAACCCATTCTCTTCCAATCCGCATCTGGGGCCATAAATTAAACGAAAGTATAATTCATCTCAAACGTTTTTCCAGGGTGATTATAATTATTGGGTGTTTGCAGACATTTTGATACCACAGTATCCAATATGCAAGAATGGCCACAGATTTGGAATGTCTGCAGTTAAACAGAAAGAGATGCAAGTGTCTTTGAACACATGTTAGCGCTGGTATTTGTCTCAGGACAAACGCACCCACACCAGTGCCCAGAACCTATGTTCCTAATCTATTCTAAGGGGATTCTTAATTTTAATAACTATTTACAATTATAAAATAAGTTGCAATAGAAATATAATACAATAGATACTATTTACAAATATCTTGGATCTAAGAACATGCATTATAAACCATTTTTATGTTAACAAAATTGATAAAATAAAAGAGATGAATCGCATTCATTTATGAAGTAAATGACAGAGCTTTACAAAGAATGGACGATTGGAATGAGTGAAACATTAACAGCAATTAAATCAAAGCGAAAGAGAACTGTCACAAACACCTTGACATTTGGCCAGGTATGAAAGATTTGAATGCATGCATGCACAACGGTTACAACTACACTTTAAATCGAGAATAAAAAGAGAACTTGAAATGAAGTGTACTTGTGTTTGGAACTCAAGAAAGACACAGTCCACCTGAAAACAAAATTTAATTTTCTATTAATTTCAAATTTCTTACATACATGGAAATAAACTCCATATTTTTCTTCCAAAATTTTAATATATAAAATTTCAAATTTGAGGGATTGTGTAACTTCCCACTAACTAATAAAGAACTAATAAACATTTATACAAAAATATTATTCTAATTATTCATCGTCGGTGGGAGTCACCCTCTTCCACCTTGGATGGTTCCACTAGAATCTACTTTGGCATCCTAGCTGGTCCCATCCAAGTTGATGACATCTACCTTCCGCTTCATATCTACCACAGCCTTCTGTTGCAATTTGTAAAATTGCCAATGCTCTACAGCCAACAGCATTGCATTTTTATCAATTGATTTCATATAATTGACCCCTTGCTCATGGGTCACAACAATCTCATGGCAGTGATCGATTTTGGCATTGATTTTCCAAGTGCTGCAATCAAGAGACAATGCCACCACACGATGCACCATTTGCACATTTACATCTTCATTATTGTTTGGGCGCAGTATCTTATGGATATGCTCCTTCATCTCTGTCAGCACTACATCCTTTGGGCGTGTGCCTCCAGATTCTTCTTCCAACTTGGACATGTATGTCCTGATGCTGTGTCTAATACTTGCAATCCCCAAGTCTAGCCATTCAATTGCTGGGTCAGCCACCTGAAGGGATTGACTAAGCAGGTCCCTCTTCAAGTGGGATTGATGTACCATTCTCCAATAGCGGCTGGCCCCACCTAGACTTAGCCTACCAACAGTGTCTCATTTGAGCCCATCATGTCTTGAATTATCATGCAAATCTTTTTGAAATCTCCCTTTGCAAGTTCCTCTGTTTCTTTGATGAAGGCCTTAAATGCTCGGCCTTTGACTTTGCTAATGACATTATGAGGGTATGGAGTAAGCTGAGATATTTGGACACAAATGGTCTGAGGTGTTCACGTTCGGGTGAGATAGGGAACATGCTCAACCATTGCATCACTCTCAGCCACATATTTATTTTTGGCAGCCCTTATTTTTTTCCAGTTAGCCCGATTGGACAATGCAACCTGCTCCATAAGATCTTAAAGTCTGATTTTGGGTAAGCCATGCTCATTCAATAAGAAATCGTCAAATTGACTATCCTTGGTGCTTATTTCTCCCTTGGGTTTCATTGTATGAAAGACCATCCAATCGATTGAAAGCTCCATATATTTCTTCCTTGGGTTTTGTTGTGTGAAGGAACATCCAATCAACTGAAAGTTCCATCTATTTCTTCCTTGGGTTTCATTGTGTGAAGGACCATCCAGTTGATTGAAAGCTCCATTTTACAGTTGCATGGGCTTTGACCAGCCCGGGTTTCTTTTCCTTCCTCAAAACTTCTGCCAAGTCAGTCATATATTTGGGTACTTACTATATCCCTTTTCTTCTGGTGATTTTTTCTAACATATTACCAATCAATACACACATGCACAGAAATTAAATTTTAAGCTAAGTCACCGCTTTTGAATTCATAAAGGATAAAATTATTTGCCAAAAATCAGTGATAAAATTCGTGAGTAAGTTCGACTAAAAGAAAACTCATAAAATAAAAAAACTGTAAAATATGTGTGTGTGTGCGTGTGTGTGACAAAATGGAAACTATTATAACTTTAAAACATTCAAAAAAACATATATTTTATAAATTATAATACATAACTGTATTTAAAAATCTAAAATTATAATTTTAAACATATTACCAATCAATACACACATGCACAGAATTTAAATTTTAAGCTAAGTTGCTGCTTTCAAATTCATAAAGGATAAAAATTTTTGCTAAAATCAGTGATAAATTTGTGACTGAGTTCAGCTAAAAGAAAACTCATAAAACTATAAAAGAATATATATGTAACAAAATGGAAATTATTAAAACTTTAAAACATTCAATAAAAACATATTTTATAAACTATAATATATAACTATATTTAAAAATCTAAAATTATAATTGAAATTATATAAAAGTTAATGGTTTATAACTTATAAAATTCAAAGGTAGAAAAAAAAAAAGAGAGAGAGACTATTAAAAATATAAATCTAAGCTAAAGCCTAAGGACTTGCGACTCACAACTTCTCTGTGCAGCAGGCTGCAGCAACATTTGGTTGGTGCAGCCTTGCAGGCAGTGTTTAACTCTCCAAGACTGCAGGTTCTGTTTGTTGAGCTAAGCCAGCCATCCGGCAACCACACTGAGCTGTAGATTGGCTATATGGGCTGCTGCTTTCACCTTTTTTAATATATATAATGCATCCTTTCTGGTATTCTACCATAGCCTATAATGGTCATAGTTTTCAACTTTTTGTTGGGGGCAACGGAAATAGTAGCCACTGGCAGATTAATAGTTTCTACAATGCTATACACAGTATTATCCACGGCATTAGCAGGCCGTGAAGCTTAGGTATCCATGATCGTGAGAAAACACAGCTGCTGTTATAAGTTTAATAACATATTCACTGTTTCAGTCATTATTCCATTAGGGACAAATTAAATCACAAATTTTAATGTCTTCAGTCAACTGCATAATTTGCATCTTCTTCAGATGTACCATTCAAAACATCCAGGCATGTGGGATAAGAATCTTCCATTTGTCCAATGCATCTACAATTGGGCTCCTAATGGCTCCAAAAGACATAGCCCATTTCAGATATGTCTCCAACTTTCAACCACTAGTCCCCAATCAATGAAGGATTGTCTGTTGTGCTGGAGAAGTAACACCCCATGCTCAAAAAGAAATAGTTAAGGCAACCTGGTCTATTGAGCGAATTTGGCACATTCAACACAATGTTCACGAAATTCTGCATAAAACCGTTGAGAAGTATAAGCAGCATCATGATCAACATTGTGTTCCCTGTCAGTCCTAAGTGGGTGACAGAGTTTGGTTGCATCTTCAGAAGAAGCAGCTCAAGGGTTCAAATAGGAAGTTCTGACCTCTATAATCTGGGTCATACACCATCGACAAACAAAAGGGCAAAAATGCATTTCAGCTCAACTAGCCACCCTACCTCAGTTGCATCTAGCGTTTAATGTAGAGCTGCTCCACCCATACTTTCTAACACTCTTGGACACGTTAGATGTTAGTGAGTAGTTGCAGAGTATAGAATTAAATCCAGACTGTGCAACACAAATGACAACTGATCAGATCATGGATAGAGAGGTCAAAGAAATGAAGCACAAACAAATCCTGCTCCATCAAGTGGTGAAGGCAGGGTAGTTGACACGCCAAGGAAATTGGTTCACCACGAACTAGATTTAACAAAAATGTGAACACTTGATACAATATGATCCGAAAATGGGCGTTTTAATCCAAATTGATTATTTTCTCCATTTTCAAATGCTTGATCAATTTTCTCAAGTTTACGTCTTTTTACGTGAAAATTGCCTTTAATAAATACCAAATTTGATTCCAAGTGATTAGTTTATGCATACGCTCATTAATTCATCAATTTCGGATACAAAACTTGATTTTCTCAATCCCAAAGTAATTTCCCGTAATTACCTAAATATTGGCTTAAATATAAAAAAACATATTAATATTGATTTAAAACAGCAAGTAAATGAAATAAAACAAAGAACAATACTCCACAAATTAATAACAATGTTCGTCTAATTGAACTACATCTCAGATCCACCAAAAACGAACTGATTGATTAAATGATGCAAAAATACAACTTACATCAAAATCTTCTCCAATAATGGGCTCTCTCCCAAAAGGGGCCTCAATTTGCAAATAATCTTTGTTTCTAGGAGTTCTTAGGTTCATACTCTTCACCCGGCATCCATCTCCTGCATTTACCTGCTCCTCCTTTTTATGAAGAGGCTAAAACCATTAAAAAGGTTTAAAAATTACCTATTCAAATACAATAAGGCTCCTTTTAAAGCATTTCTAATGCATGTGGCATAATGGTTAAGTGCTTATCTTTTTGGCAAAAGCTTAGGGGTTCAGATCCCACTCTAAGTGCTCATGTATGCCTTGTTTTTTTCCAAAAATCCTGAAATTTAAAGGATATAGGCCAAGTCTTTGGCCAAAATGCTTGGAGGTTAGGCTTAGCCTAACTGCTATGTCCCATTTTGGGAAGTATGAGATATGGGATCGAGCCCCATGCATCATTTAGCCTTTAAAAAGGCTTTGACCATTTTCTATGCGGTTTGGGATAGGTGTATCCCACATGCTTTGGGTTATGTACAAATAAAGGGTTATGGGATTGGTCAATGGACCATTCCATGTGCTTTGACTTGACTAGGCGCTTTGTTGGCAAATGTGACTTGGCATATGCGTTGGCATTAGTTGGAGGTTGTAATGTGCTTGGAGCATTTGCATTGGATGTTGTGTGTTGGTGTTTGGCATGTGGAGTGGCCACGTGGTGGCTGAGCTTGTGACAGTTGTCCCCGCCTTACTGTCTTGGGAGCTAAGCTTTACATCGAAAACATTGGGATATATCCCACATGCACTGCGATGTAGTCTTCAACATGGTTTATATGCAAAAATGCTTGTAATAGAATGTGAAGAAACAAGGCGGCAGGGGCCCCCTCTTTATCAAAAGCGGACCCCATCGGCTAATGGACCCCCAATCGACATATAGTGTGGGCCCACACTTGACTGTCGAAAACCAAAGGCCAAAAACCAAACAACCCTTTTGCCGAATTGCACTTTGCCACTTGTCAACACTCAATTGGTCCATTTAGCAAGTCTAGTCAGCAGATAACATTAGCTTTGTACTTGTGTACATATTTTTGCCTATTGGTGTAGAACTTTAGCTAGCCATAACTTTTGCATACGAAGTCAGTTTGACCCCGTTCAAAATGTGAGCAGTTTCGGACAAATTGCAAACCATCTAACCTATTTGTATGTGGGTATCCTCCCGGATCACTCCCCCACCGAAAAGTTTTTTGAATCACCAAATGTTTGTTTTTGTCATAAAATAAGTGAAGGTACAACTCCTTCATTTTTCTGGAGTTCTCTCTTCTCTTCACAAGCATATCCTCTTCCGCAACCTTTCATGCAAGATATTTAGGAGCAAAAACATCAATAAAAGGAACTTGAACATTCTCACCTTGATCCATGATCATAAGAGGCTCTTGATGTTCTATGTATTGTCTCACAGGAGGTCTCTACAACGGACTCTTGGTCTTCAACTTGCTACTCCTGTAATAATAGACGGTAAATTCTTGCTTTTCTCTCCCATAAAGGGGCATACAAATGCTTATTCTCCCAAAAAAATAGGGGCTATTTCTTCCAATAAGAGGCAAATACGAAATACACCGGCATGTACGGAAGTACTTTTGTTTTTAAGCTTTTGGAGACTAACTGCCCCAAACTGGAACCTACAAACCCAAGTGACAAAGAGAGTTCATGACTCCCTCCCATCTCTACCAAATGACCTTCTTGCACTCTTGGTGTCTTGGTCTTCTTCTTGGATGGATTCTCTTAGCCTCTGCATTGCTTGTAGGCTAGAATGAAGCTCTCCCATTAATAGATGTATTCTCCTTGTTCAATCTTCTCAACAAGGGTAGAAAATTACATTGCATAATAAGTGGTGTTATAACAATTACCACTTGTACAATTTTCCCTTCTTAGGGTCTTACAATCAAATGCAACATACATGGATTGTAAACACAATTCCATTTACAAACATTGCCCAAACTTGGGTCTTACAAAACGTGCATATAAAAACAATTGCACATACATTGAAAGTACATATTTCAATGAAAGAAAATGGATGACAACATACATCCATAAAACAATAGTGCTCTTATTGAGTGTTACTCACCATGGAAGCACTTCTCATGTTGATTTCATGCCACTTCGTCTTCCTCTTGGAAAGGGGAAGAACACTTCAGCTCATGTGCATGTTATAAGATGCCCATCAACATGTCTCTCTATTGTTGTCTAACTTGGAGAACCTTTGTTTAGAGTTCTCTCTCAATGGAGTGCCTCTTCACCCATCTTGCCAAATGCTACAAGAAGTGGTAAGCAAAACATGCTAACATTAATGTCAACATGAACATGAGAATGCAAAATAGAAAATGATACAACCTCTTATAACGGGCTGCTCATAATGTGCTTCTCAACTTGAATGGTTGCTCCATATTTCACCTCAATGAGTGATCTACCTCCACACTTGCTCATACAAATGGGGTTAGTTTCCTTTTCTTCAACAATGGAAACCCAAAAAGTGATTTGGAGGTGTTATATAAGCATGTTAAACAAAACTTAGCTATGCAAATATACTATCCATGAAACCAAATAGTTTCTTACTAACCCAAGTTGATGGATGTTCCTCTTTGGGTTGCTCCCTCTTGATGGGATCTTCTTTGGATAGGTGGGCTTCTTCATGGGCTGCCTCTTGGATTGTTGGTGCTTGCACAACTTTCTTCTTGCCGTATTCGGATGAAGTTGTGGATGAAGATTCCAACACTTATCAACCCAATGGCCACTCATATTACAATGAGTGCAAAAATTCTTGTCCATTTTCTTGGACAATAAGCTCTTCTTGCCATTCTCCACATTTTGACTTGGAAAGTGGTCTTTACAACGAGTCTCCTTCCTCTTCGAGAGACATGGACTTTCTCTTCCTCGTGCGATTTCTTGTTTGACAACTAGAATAAACAAAAGGATGAATTTCATTACTATCAAATTCAGAGAGTACATGAGCTTCATCCGATTCGGAAGAAACTTAAATAAGGGGAGCATTATTAGCTTCTCTGGATACATCATTCTCAGGGGGGTTGCGTGTCACATAAGAGTCTGACAACTCGCTAATGAATCCATAAGATGGTTTGGTAGTCTATCTCATACCAAACTAAATCACGTAATTTGGATCTCTAGTCAACTTAACTCCAACTCCTTGTGTCGTACAAATTGTCTATCGAGATACCAAGTAGAAACTTCCTAGAGCGATCTTGTATCTGTCTCCATCAAATCTATATCGAGAACAACTATATATTAGAAAATCCTTCCTACACAAAATCTCATAATAAAATATTTTGTCACCATTCCTCTAACTATGACATCGATCGACCCGTATGCCTCGCACAAGGCAATGGAGTAGTGGCCAATCCAGAGTCGTACCACATCATCGTAATATAACTAGCTCCGATCTCCCAACCAAGAACAAGTTGAATCGACAACGACTCAAAAACAACTAGTATACTCTATCTCAAATTCCTTCCGGAATGCAACATAACCTTGGGTGGATATGCATCAAAAGTGATAGAGGCGCCGCACTCACCTGGAATTCAGATCTAGCATCTTACTATTGGAAATGACTAGTGCATTTTTGTTCTTCAATTCTTTGTCTAAACCAACACAAAGTGCCTAATGCGGGAAAACAAACAACACTACTCGCAATGTGTCGATTCTAGAGCAATGCCCACAAATTTGTGTATTTTCCGAATCCTCTCGAGTCCACTTCTTTTATTGGCATTCTTCCTTTAGCTCTACATGCAGAAGATCTAAATTCCTCAACTCCATGATTTGACGCTCTTGTTCTTCATGATACGAAGTCATCATTCAAACAATGGTGCTTAACATAAGCATCATGTCAAGCATCATTCGTAGCTACATCATGTGGTAAGGGTCCATCTCCAAATTGCAAATTGGACAACTGGAAAAATATCTACCACAAGCGAGAAAATGTGTAAGCAAACCCTTTGGAAAACCGGCTCTAATACCAAATTTGATCTCAAAAGGGGTGTCTTAATCCAAATTGATCATTTTCTCCATTTTTGAATAGTTAATCAATTTTTCGTCTTTTTAGGTGAAAAATTAGTTCATGCAAACACTCACTAAATCATCAATTTGGATACCAAACTTGATTTTCTCAATTTCCCATAATTATGTAAAAATGGCTTAAATATAAAAAATCAAGCTAATATTGATTTAAAATAGCAAGTAAATGAAATAAAACACAAAACAATACTCCACAAATCAATAACGAGTTCGTCAATTGGATTACGTCTCTAGGTCCCACTAAAACATGAACCGATTGATTAAATGATGCAAAAATACTTCTTACATACAATAAATCTCCAATAACGGGCTCTCTCCCAAAAAGGGCTTCAATGCAAATAATATTTGTTTTAGGAGTTCTCAAGTTCATACTCTTCACCTTGCATCCATCTCCCACATTTACTGCTCTTTTCATTTTTCAAAGGAGCTAAAATAATTTAAAATGGTTTTAAAATTGCCTATTCAAATACAAGAAGGCTCTTTTCTAATATTTCCAATGTCGGTCATAGCATAATGGTTAAGTGCTTATCTTTTTAGCAAAAGCTTAGGATTCGAATCCCACTCTAAGCACTCATATATAGCTTGTTTATTCCAAAAAATCCCAAAATTCTAAAGGATATAGGCCAAGTCTTCAACCGAAATGCTTGGAGGTTAGGCTTAGCCTAACAAATTGGCTAGGTCCCATTTTGGGATGTATGAGGCAAGGGGGTCGAACCCCATGCATCATTTTAGCCTTTTAAAAGGCTTTGACCATTTTCTATGCGCCTGGGATAGGCCTTATCCCACGTGTTGGGTTATGCACAAAAGAAGGGTTTAAATACATATCTCTCCCCCTTTGAATTGGTGATGGCCCATCCCATGTACTTTGACTTAGTAGGCGCTTTTTGGCAAATGTGACTTGGCATACATGTTGGCATTAGTTGGACGTTGTAATGCGCTTGGAGCATATGCATTGGATGTTGTGTGTTGGTGCTTGGCATGTGGAGTGGCCACGTGGTGGCCTAATCTTGTGACAAGTGATTGTCCTCTGCCTTGTCTTGGGCGCTAAGCTTTACATAAACATTGGGATATATCCCACAATGCTATATGATGTGGTCTTCGACATGGTTTATATGCAAAATGCTCGCGAGGAAGCAAGGTCCCCTCCTTACAAAAAGCGGACCCCAGGTTGGTGGGCCCCCAACCTGTAAATAGCGTCGGCCCCACACTTGACCGTTGAAGACAAGAGGCCAAAACCAAACAACCCTTACGCGCCAAATTGCACTCTACTACTTGTCAACACCCAATCGGTCCATTTGGCAAGTCTAGTCAGCATGATGACAACAACATTGTACTTAGTGCACTTTTCTTTTCCTATTGGAGCAGAACTTCAGCGGGCCATAATTTTTGCATATGAAGTCAGTTTGACCCGTTCAAAATGCGTTGGAAAGCTCTTGACAAGCTCTTTGTTGTCTGCAAGATTTTGGACAGATTATAGACCATCTAACTGTTTGTATTTGGGTATCCTCCTAAATCACAAAAGGTCCATTGCTTCTCAATGAGGACAAGTGATCTAGATGGCAATTCAAAGTGGGAATCTAAACATTTTGAAAAAAAAAAAAATTCGGCTTCTTCTAGATTTTTGTATTTTGTATTTTGTATTTTGGGGGCAAATCAAAGCAGATTTTGCCTTGAAACTTTAGTCAAATGCCCTTAGTTGTCAATGGCATATATGTAGGGCATCCAAAATAGTTTGCTTGATGAACTTTCCAACATATATTACAGTTTCCAATTTTGATCAAGGTGCAAGAGATATGACCGCAACAAGAGTCACTAAATGCATGACCAAACCATATTCGGGCAACACCCGAGACGCACCCGCATCCAAAATGCACCTGCACCCAAATCCACACCCAAGGAAAACCAGCGCACTAGGGGTGTTTCCTTAATTTCATATGCACCAAGTGTTGTGTGCCCCGAACTTGCGCACCCAAACAACTTTATAGTGATGTCATCTAGCAAGATTCAGCTATTTGTCCACTTCTGACTGTTCACTATCATTCTAAGGTGGATACATGTCATCTCCATGTGGGGTTGACCCTTTGATTACAAATCATTTGCTATTTTTAATAACATTTCAGTTTTGCAAGGTATAGCTATAAAATAGATGGTATAAAAACAAGAATGCACAGTTCAAGGCATACATCCCTCTTACCTTAACATATTTGTATAAAATATCATTATTTTTGCAATTTCAATTCTGTCAATTTTGGTTCTGCTTCTATAACACAGAAGCTCCATAGTCGCATACATACTTACTTCAGATCACTCCTATGCCTTTAACTTCTGCAGAATGAAACTTTTGTGGGACAAAAGACCTCCCAAAATGGAAAGTGTGATCTGAAATGGGGAGGACTAACAAGCATAAACTATACCCAAGTAGCATACCCGATAATCAAAGTAATCTAGCCCTTAGATTACTCCAAAAGAACCAAGCCATGAGAAGCTTTATGTCAAAAGAACATTAGTAATGAAAAAAATGGAAACCATGCTCTGCTGGAGAAATGCAAATGCAAGCAGCAGGGCCAGCTCATTTGAGACTGTCAGTAACAGTAGACTAAAGCTTTTCAATTTGAGCAGTGAAGCTAACCCTTTGGAGATATGCCTACACCTTTTAACAGCCAATGCAAATATGGTATGAAATTGATACAAAAGCACTGAAGCATTGTGGGAAATAACAGTTGAACATTAATCCAAAACTCTATGCTGCTATTCGGATTTCTTGTAAAAATCAGGCATGCTAAGAATGAGATTATGGAACTGTTAAAAGTCAAGGGGAAAAAAGCTTGGCCACGGAGATTTAAAATGGATGAAATAAGATAGCAAAATGTATAGCCAAATGATGAGTACAGATTATGTATATGAAAACTAGAACCATTGTCTAACAATGTTATGGATGCACACTATATGCTTTTACCTCGCAGAAAGGAACATTTCCCAGTTTTCTATCCAAAAACAATCAAATATGTAATAGATCTGCTAAGAAGATATCACACTCTGAAATTGGAGCTATGACATGTAAGCATGAGTGTTTGGTAACATAAATTTCGTTTTTACTAAGAGTAGAGATATGACAAGATGCATTAAACCCAATCATTTGTCGCTACCAGCAAGACCCGGTCCGATGATGTCTGCTGGTTGGTAGTGGGAGGACTCTCAATATCCAGAGGCAGCACTGGTTCACTCCAATCACTATGTCCCTTGCTCTTTCTCAGCAGCAGGAAAGATGTCTATCTATCTGCCTAGCTCAGGTGGAAATTCCCCAACACAAGTACCGTAGTATTCTGCATGCTTACTAATATAATTGCTCTCTTAAACCTACGCTTCAAGCACACTCCTTTCAGAACTTCATTGAAACAAGTCAATGAAATTTAAACCCATTACTGTACCTGCGAAGCCAAGTAGGAGCTCCACGTCTTCTTCATTTATGATTGGTTCACGAGTACTTTGTTGAGAGGCTGCACTTCTTGCCTGCCATCATAAGTCAGTGATTAACTGATCAAAAAATATCACAAGTTGGAAAGAATTTTAGATATTCCAGTCCATAAAGAGTTATTTACACAACTTCAACATGACGGAATAAAAACTTAGAAGCAGATATATAAGTGTCGAGAATAGGTTCAGGATTTCCTAATATATGGTTACATTCCAGTCAAACAGGATGACTTCCACTAGCTAAAACTAATATTGGTATCCAGTTACATACTCGAAAAATGCCAGTTTCCATCATCACTTTTAAACTAACAAAAAGTTACAGGAGAGGTCCAAAAAGAAACTTCTGATAGAAGAATAAGCAAACATATTAGTACATAATTCCATCTGAAATTTTTAACATCAAAAAAAAATTCAAAGTATTTAAATATAAAGTTTTGTGTAACATACCGGAGCTAATGACCTGGAAGATGACACCACAACTTCATCATCATTATCATCATCATCATCCAAAACAACTATAGCAATATTGGTGCCCATGCTCCAATTAGATGCCAATGTGGCTTCCTTTGTTGACTCTGACTGAGCTGACCTCACTTCTGATATCTGATTGCGCTTTGACCGCAAGAAAAAAATACATCAAACCTTCTTATTGAAAAAATCAGTGACCTTTGTAAGCAGAACAAAAGCTAAAACACCAAAAGAGTCCTAGGTTCATGACAGTGTTGTTACTTGATCCTCACTGTCATGTTTTCAAACAAACGCAGTTTCACACTCGTTTCTCATCAGTTTGCAGAATGATAAACCCCGTAAAAAAGTAACCACTTCAAAGGGTTTGAAATTAAAAATACAGAAGACACATTGAAAAATGCCACTCAAGCGAGAAAAAATACATCAAACCTTCTTATTAAAAAATCAGTGACCTTTGTAAGCAGAACAAAAGCTAAAACACTAAATTCAAAAGAGCTGCCAATCTAGATATAATGCATAAAGCATCTAAAACGATTAAAGTTCTTTTCTCGTGGACTAAATTAAAAAAATGCAGTAATTGCACCCCGTATTTTCTAACTTTTCCCTAACATAACTAAAGTGTACAGTTGAAGGGTCCAATCCCCTCACTGCAATAAGGTGAGTCATAACCTTGGCAGGCACATGGTGAGGTTGTAGTGTAATGAAATAGGGTATATACAGAGGGTTTCCTTGCAACTCGAGCATAGTTCCTTTGACATACAGTTATAGGCGATTGCCGCTCGCCTCAAACACAAGCTTAAGCTTATGGAAAACCATGTTTCCAGAGGAGATCAGATTTTGGAGAGACTCCACTGGCTTAAAGTTGGGGATCATGACTCAAAACGAGTTTTACAAAACTCTAAGAGCAAAGCAAGCCAAGGAGCAGATCAAGGCTATTAAAACTTCCCATGACTGGCTCACGGAGCTTCCAGAGATCTGCAGCCTTTCTTTCTCCCTATAACTTAGACTTTCAAGCACACAAGGACCCGCTGAAGCAGGCTTCAGTCATGCAGGAGTGCCTTAATGTTGTTCCTCGCTACAGCTCAACGGAGTTGCGACGTGCCACTCTCTCTTGATGAGCTTTACGCAGCTCTGCATAATATGGCCAATGATAGAGCTCTTGGGGTTGATGGCTTTCCTTGTGAACTCTATAAGGCCACTTGGCACTTTGTTGAACCTGACCTGCTTCAGGTTTACAACAAAGCTCTCAAAATCATTCATCAAGGAAATTTATCAATCAAGGAAATATGAAATTTATCAATCAAGGAAATATTAAATTTATTGCTAAAACTGGTGATCCTGAGCTCATGAAACCTATCACCTTATTGAATGTCTCCTACACGATTCTTGCAAAGCTCTCGCCCTCAAGCTGCATCACTTACTTCCTGCAATTGTCAGACCAGAGCAAACGGGCTTCATTAAAAGTGGTTACATCCTCCACAACATTATTGTTGTGCTGGGAAGGTATGGAATGGGCTGGTGCATCCTGCCAATGGATCTTGTTTCTCAAGCTTGATTTTGGGAAATCCCCGTACTCGAAGCGTCGACTTGCCTTACCATCAATGGACAAAAGTCTGAGAGCTTTGGCTTTTTTCACTAGATCCAACAAGGCTGTCCATTAGCTTCTGCATTTGATGTTTTGGCTGCAAAAGCTTTTGGGTATCTTCAAGCCTACAAAGCCAAACAAGGTCTCGGTTGGGGTATCATGCTCCCGGATATGAAGAGCCAGCTGATTAATGGTCACTTCACCAACGACTCCTTCCTCACCTTAGCTAAGGATGAAGCTTCTTTTTATGAAGCTTTGGCTTGCTTTAATACCTCCTGCAAAGCCTCTTGTTCAAGCCTATAGTTGTCCAAAACCCAATGCCATCATTAGAGTATGATACCATTGTTAGAAAATAAGGGATAAAATATGCGGAACAATCCCACACATAATCGCAATAGTAGAAACTAATATGCAAAATAATATCACAGATCTGAAATAAAAGTGCAGAAAATAAAAGAACATAACATAGATAGTATTTAACGTGGTTCACCCAATTTGGGCTACGTCCACCAAGAATCACTTGCTCAGATTTTATTACAAGCCACCTCTTTCTCTCAATACAATACCCAGATCTATTTGGAGCTATGCTCAAAAACTCTCCTGAATTCACACTTGAACTCACACATCTACAATGTTACATATCCCCTACCATATGCACAAAAGCACATCAATAGGCAACTGCTTAAGCAGTTTTACAATACCGTGGGTACCAAAACCATGGGCCAAAACCACCCCATAAACCTATGGGTCAAAATACCGCCCATATGAGAAGAGCACGTCTCCCAAGGTATCAAACACATTTTTGAGGCCAAAAATTCTCTGGGGCTGCCGCCCGAACCCGGGCGAGAAAACTATGGAGAGTGTACAATCTTCAACACTTCCACACATAAAAACAAGCTCCACAACATAACAACCATTGCTTGATAGCTTCAGATCTTTCAATGGAAATGGATTAACAAAGGAGAGATGTTCAAATTTATTGGCATCCCATTCACCTTTAAAATCTCCCCTCATGGACTATGTCGGTATGTATTGCCAAGAGTTGAGAAGAAAATCACTTTTCTGGATCACCAAACCCTTGTATTTGGCTGGGAAATTCCAAATTTGTATAAATATTTCGCAGCAACATGTCTACCATTCCTCTTATTCGGCACCTTCCAAGATGTGCTATGACAAGCTTGTCAAGCTGCTTAAAGATTTCTTGTGGGCCAACGCTAAACAAATTCACAGGTTTCACAAAGTTTCTTGAAGATTTCTGGCCTCCCCATGACAAGGGTGGCATGGGGATTATTAGCGTGCGCACACACATTCTTACTCTATATGCTAAGTCAATTGTGCATGCAAAATTTTTGGTTCGTCACTACATTGCTTCTAGATCACCCTACGGCAATCCCAGCTGGAAGAACATCACTCTTCATTTTTTTCTAGTTACATTGGCCCCTGTCAAGATTGAGGGATCGTTCGTTGCTTGCAACATCTGGAAATCTTTTGAGGTTGTTAAATAATTCCTCCAATGGATTGGCAATGGGTTTTGGTCTGGGATTTCTATTAATGATCAAAATATTTGGTGGTCACCTATTACCACCAACAACAGTATCATGCTTGTTGACAATCTTGGCATCAAAGCCCTTCAGCTGTTAAGGCATTTGTACCGTGCAAGATCTTATCTCTTCTTGAGTTCAGACTCCAGGGATCATCCTCTAGAGAAAAAATAAGTTGACTTCAAACATGGCCCGGATCCTTCATATACAGGAGCTTATGCCGGATGTTATAATGCACAACTTGGGGCTGCAGCCTCTTGTGGCCTGGTGGAAATATTGTGATGGAATTGTGGCATGCATTTCAAGCATTACTCTCTCGGGCTTTTGTATAAAGCTATGTTCAACCAAGTTTCAGGGACGGGGACAGCAAGGGATGGGAGGGACGCGTTTCCAAGACGGATATTTTGGAGGCCATTTTTTAGGGGATGGCTATTAAAAATAGGGGAAATTTTAAAAATATAGGAACTTTCAAATATTCATATGATAACATTGATAAGGCATTCATCATATATGTTATAGAACCTTATTACATAACATTAGAGCTGAATTGAGATTTCACATAATATTCAATGTGGATATATATAATAATTACACGGTCATTTATGTAGGAGAGAGTTCAAGACAAGTAATTTACATAATTACATGTACAAAACACAGTGGTCTACAAAATTTGCCCTAAATGATTGCATATCCATAACACATTCAAATTCACTGTTGCATAAAAATGTTGTAATATAGAAATAGAAGCAATGCATAACAATAATAATCTTACATTAATCTAGTAGTAACAAAACTAAAAATCAATTCCAAAACATATATGATATATTGGTTTATTCCAAAAAAGTGATTTAGAAAAGGACAAGGGCACCTAGATCACATGTTCTACTGTGCAATATGCACATAAATGACATGAATTTTCAAGCCTTCAATCTTCACCAAAGGGAGCTATTGCTTCCCACCTTTTTCATATGACAGCATTGGAGCCACATATATAAGCATCCACAATCTTCATTTGCTCCCTTCAATATCATACATCAAGCCATTTTTTAACCCACAAAAATGGGGCATATATACGCTACATGTTGAATGGAACAATCTCAATTTGTAAAGAACAGCACCATCCATCCAACCTCCCCTTTGCATGATGGGCATGTCTATTCAATAAGGCTTGCTCTGTTTGTTATCTCACTTAAGTTGGACCTTCAACTTCTTTCCACTCAATTGGAATCCATTCATCACGTTGATGGCAAATTGTGCAGTTGTAGGGGAGTCATAACTCACGAAACTTGCAAATTTTTTGGTTTTTTTTTTTAATTGTGTTGGGACATAGGGGACTTCTAGATGTCCCCTACTCGAAAATTGGCATCCCTAGAATTTGGGGACATCTACGGGACGTTTCCTACCCATACTCGAGTCCTCGAAACGAGGATGCCCTCAAAACCTGGGGAACGCATCCCGAGGTACACTAGTATAAAGTTCTCATCCCCTTTTTTCCTCAACGTTAGACAAGTTAAATATTTGGTGGTGTTTGAGGTCCTCCCCACAAACTTGCCTTACCCATCTCAATTGGATTTGGCGGGGTAAGCTTGAGCCCAAGCTTGCTCAATTTCCATGGTGCTTGATCTACCATGGACTCCTTGAGGAGAAAGACTATACCATATTAATAATGCCCGGCCAAAGTACCCTACTTATAGCAGGCCATGCAAACTTTTAAACACTTGTTTTAGACTTGTCCTCGGGCGAGGATGCCCGGTAATGGATCCATAGCCATTTCTTACCTTACCGCCCTAAGCCTTTCTCCTGGAGGATTGCTTTGTTTAGGGATAGTGCTTGTTGACTGAATTATACTACTTAAAAATCTCACTAAAATCAATCATCTAATTAAATTGCTTGTGGAAGCCTTCAACCTAGCATAAAAATATTGCTTTTCTTTGGAATTTGTTCAAAGGTTGCATTCATTTTCAACTTTGGAAATATGGAAATTCTGCTATTTTCAGCAATGTGGGCATATTGCAGCAGTTTTCAACTAATGCTAAAGTTGTTGTGTTCACCTCTGCGTTGTTTCAAATCCAAGCTCGCGCTACGAGGGTCATTGGAATTCCAACACCTACCGGACTTGCCTAACCTTTGGAGGAATGCTCCTTGCACTATCGGCATAATTCCACCAGATGCCCCCCACCACGGGGCTCTCCTTCACCGGGCACCGAGGCAACAACAAAACTGCTCTCACACTTGCTTTGGCATCCCTCCTCCATGGGGGAGTGATGAAGGAGCATCCAAGGTCAAAGGCAATCTTGCACAATTTTGGCTGAATATGGGTGCGTGCGAAGGGAGGCACGTAAGAAATGAAGAGGAAAACGTAGCACATGGAAAGACGAGAAGAGCGCGGAAGTATGAATCGGTGCGAGAGAAGAGCAAAGGGAGAAGTAATGCGCAAAAGTTTTGAGTAGGATAGAAGTTGCAAAGGACGACAAGATATTTTGGGAAGGCAAGAGACCCGAAATAGGGCTCAAAAAGAGTTCGAGGTGAGGCTCAAACAAGTGAGTGCGTGATGAAGAAGACAAAGGCGTGCGCAAAGAAGTGTGACAAAAAGTAGTGCGCGCAAGATGGATGGTTGGCAAAAGAGACAAACATGTCGATGTTGTTTGATAGGGATGCCGACAAAGATGAGCAGTCGGAAGAGCCACGGCCAAATCGACGTGGCACAAGCAGAGGCATGGTAGGTCAAAAGCATTAATGGCACTCAATTCAAATTTGAATCCAAGTGGGAAAATTTGGAAGCGTCTGAAGGAGTCACCGCCCAAAGACAAAGTTCAAATGAGGAGAGAAAAGTGGGGGAAAAGAGTAGGACGCGCGACTATAAAAGGAGGACGAACACACTATTTTTGGGTTGTTTAAGTGGAGTGTGGCCATTAGAGCCAAGCTTGTGGAACGTGCTTGTGAGCACAAGGTCCAATCTAGGATAGGTCTTATGGAGGCACAAAGGAGTCTGTGAAAGCTCCATATAAATGACTGTAATCTTCATTTAAGAGCAAGAGTTGCATTGTAGATGCCGTATAGCCATTTGAGATAATAGATGAAACATAAACAGTTTCGTCTGCTATGTTGAACTCGAAGGTGAGGGCAAGCTCGGGAGTACCCAGTAGAGTCTTGTGCCCATCAAGTGGTATCAAAGTTGATTTTTTCCTACAAGAAAGAAAGGGAGGCAAAATAGTTGGCAAGACGTCGAATGTGAGGCAACTAGCATAAAAGAATTGTGTTTTCCGTCGTGAAGAAAGGTGGGTAGAGGACGCACAAGAAGATCCCAGTATAGTGGTAAGGGAGATAGAGATCTTGCATATGAGGGCAAGATGCCGCAAGAGGAACTATTCAAAGGCACGATCACAAAAATGTTGGAGAGAGTGATGGAGGAGCTTAATGGTGTGAAGACCAGATTGGAGGATGCAGAGAAAGACCACCAAAGGAGACGGGGTCTTGTGGGCAAAAGTAGTCGAGATGGAGATGAAAGACTCGGAGAGGAGTCGAGAGCACGAGAAGACAAGACAAGACATGTCTGAAGCACAATTGAAGATCGCACGAGCAAAGTGCAAGAGGGAGAGAAAGTATGTGCAAGAGCCACAGAGAACGCACGAGACAAAGTGCATGAAGGAAACACAAGAGATGAGCAAAGGTGAAGACATAAGTCACCCGAGTAGAGTGGCAAAAAGAGCAAGAGTATTGCGTTAGAGGAGAGGACTCCAAAAGAGGAGAAGAAAGTCATTGCGAGACCATGAGCGTGTGGAAATTGCACGGCCGTGAGATGAAGCGGTAGAATGGAGGGAGAAGACTCGCACAACCAAATGAAGAAGGGTGCGCAAAGATGAATGTCCAAAGGACAAGTGGAAGAAATGGTCATTCAAGGCCATGCACACACTGAGAAGGTGACCGATGTCACAATGTTGGAAGCCATAGAGAGAATGGCAAAAAGTGTGAGGGGTCCAAGGAGTGGACTCGAGGCACGCGCAGAATTGAAGAAAGGAGAGTGCGAAAAGAAAGAGTCCTAAGAAGAGGACTAAAGCGCACGATCATCATTGCGAAAAGAAGATGTCCCAGTGGAAGGATAGATGGGGCGCGCGATTAAGTGTGCAAAAGAGAAAACCCCAGTGGAAAGATTACAGAGCACGGGAAATTGCGCAGATGAAGAAACTCCAGAAGAGGAGTTGAGGAGCGCGAAGACAAAGATGCATGTGGCAATGGGACCATTGCGAAGGAAGGAGTTGCCTTGAAGGCAATCAAGTAGAGCAGCCCGCAGAGGAGGTCTTCTTAGGGTGCGCGTGAAAAGAGTGCACTGAGGAGGAGAGAGGCCGACAAAGGTCTCAAGGAAATAAAGCATGCAAAAGAGCATGCAGGAGAAGATGAGTACAATGACAATTGCGCAAAAAAGAGTTGCCCGAAAGTAATTCGGGAGAAGCAATCGGAGAAGGATATTGTAGAAGTGCACAAGGCAAAAGGCACACAAGACAAAGAATGCGCAAACGAAGAATGGCTCGATGGTAGTGTAGGAACACTGCAGAAGGATGCATAGATTGCCCTCAAGGCAACGAGAAGAGGAGCGGCATGAGGAGATAGCTATAGAAGAATTGCGCAAGGAGTGGAGCACAAGAAGAGAAGCGAGAGAAAGAAGAGATCAAGTAGATCTCAAAGGCGAAGGTGAAGAGGAAGTCGCGAGGAGAATGTGCGTGGCGAGAATGGAGCCACCCCGGGAAGAGAAGAAAAGTGGCCCAAAGCCACAAAGGGAGAAGCATGTGCAAAAAAAGCGCGGCTAAAAGAGGAGAGGGTGCACAAAGATTGTGGTGCACCAAAGAAAAGAAGATAGCAAAGTAGCCATGAAGAAAAATGAAGAGGAGCCTACAAAAAAATATCGGGCATAAAGGGGAGTTCGTGCGAAAGAAATGCGCAAGGTGGAGCATGCAAGGAGGCCCCAAACAGAAAGTGGGAAAAGAAGGATGAAGACCAAGAAGGAAGTGGTCAAAAATGGGCCTAAGCCCATGAGTACGTGGAGAAATGACACGCGAAGGAAAAAAATTGTGCAAACGGATAGCGCAAAATGGGCACGCGCAAAGAGAGGATGTGCAAAAGGAGAAGGTCGTGGTGAGAAGGCAACAGGAAAACAAAAGATGGGAAGAAGACAAGGAGAGAAGCGCGCGCGAGAAGGTACACATAAGAGGAGAAAGCCCATAGATGAAATGGGCAAGAGAGAAACAAAGCCCGAAGGCTTTGGGCAAAGGTGGACGGACCGGGATGAGTGTAGACTCGCGCAAAAGAAAGAGAGACGAGCACAAACTCGTAAAGCGAAGGCTCATGGGAAAAGCCTTAGGAGGAGGAGGATGGTTCAAGGTAAGCATAGACTTGCACGGAAGAAGAGTAATGTCGAGAAGGAACTCGCAAGGATTGAGCAAAGAGATCCATTTGGAGGAGGAGGTCAAGCTATGGTGGGCGGGAGCTCACAAGAGTGTGCGAGATAGTGTGGAGAAGTCATAAGAAGGTGTGAGGGACCTGGAAGAGACGCTTAGAAAAAGCATTGGGACCGAGAAATAGGTTCAACAAACGAAGGAACCGAACTATCAACCTCAATAGTTCGAAGGGTGGTTCTACCACTCAATCTACTTGAGGAGAACCTCAAGTTTTAAGTACCTCGGGTGTCTGATGTAGGAGCATCCAAGGTCCAGTGCAATCCTACACAATTTTGGTGAATACGGGTGTGCAAAGAAGGGAGGTGCATAAGAAATGATGAGGAAAGCGTAGCACGTGGAAAGATAGGAAGGCGTGTAGAAGTATGAATCGCGAGAAGAGCAAAGGGAGAAGTAACGCACAAAAGTTTTGAGAAGGAAAGAAGTTCAGGACGTGCGAGATATTTTAGGGAAGGCCCGGAGACCCTAAAGCGTGTGCAAAAATAGTTCGAGGTGAGGCTTAAACAAGTGAGCGTGCGATAGAAGAAGACAAAGGCATGGCAAAGGAGTGTGAGAAAAGAAGTGCATAAGAAGATGGATAGTTGGCAAAAGTGACAAACATGCTAGATGTTGTCTAACAAGGATGAACAATCGAGAAGACCAACGGCCAGATTGACATGGCACAAGCAAAGGCGTGGTAGGTCAGAGCATTATTGGCACTCAATTCAAATTTGAATATGAGCGGGAAAATTTGGAAGCGTTTAGAAGGAGCCAACCACCCAAAGGCAAATTTCAAATGAGGAGAGAGAAGTGGGAAAGGAGTAGGGCGTGCGACTATAAACGGAGGACGAACACACCATTTTCGGGTTGTTGAAGCGGAGTGTGCCCATTATAGCCAAGATTGTGGAACATGCTTGTGAGCACAAGATCCAGTCTAGGATAGATCTTAAGGAGACACCAAGGAGTCTCGTGAAAGCTCTATATAAATGATTGTAACATCCATTTGAGAGTAAATGCATTGTAGATGTTGTATGGCCATTTGAGATAATAGATGAAACATAAACAATTTTGTCCCGTTGTGTTGAACTCGGGTGAGGATAGGCTCTGGGAGTACCCAGTGAGAGCCTCGTGCCCGTCAGGGGAGTTTATGAAGTCCACCTTAGGAAAAGTCGGTTGCTAGGTCGTCTTGATGGACTTTCCCCATGCATGACACTATGTACTCTAGAGTGTTGGTTGCCCCTCCACCGGGTGGGGAGTGCTCGGGCTGCTAGTTGTGCAAGATGCTACTCAGTGCAAGTGAGAGGCATCTTATCTCGCCATCAAAGGAGCCTTCTTCTTGGGTTGTTGAATGTCCCCAAGATGATCTACCAACTCGTTTCTCTAGTGCTGCCACATGTGATTAGCTACATGTTTTGATATGCCTTGATTGGCTTTGTTTTGGAACTTTGTTTTTATGTCATGAATAGTTGTCGACTATCGCTTAAAATTGGGCCGTGATTACCAACCGACCGCCTTTTATCGTAAACCATCCTTGTACATTCTCTCGGTATTTTTAATTAATAGATAAAGTGATGCGTTTCCAACAAAAATACAAATAGTGTACATTCATGATTGTGTCTAATGGATATATTCAAGCATGGGCCAAGCTTAAAATCCTAAAAATGTGGCCTAAGTTTTCACCCTCACAAATAGATGGTTCAAGATTAACCTACATTGTGAGGAAAATGCTCCATAACTAATTGATAATCGACTTGGATATTCCATTATGAAATTCTTCCATGCAAAATTTACTTATGTGCTGTCCAATGTAATTTGTTTTTGAAACCAACATATATAAGGCAGAAAATCGGTGTGGGTTACAGCCATGGGCTGCCATCTACATCTTTCATACAGTTTGTAATGTGTAAACGCTCAAAAATATGCACACAATACAAAAATCAGATCTCAGGCCCCTTATGCTACTACCAATCTGTGGTCCTTCCCATCCATAAATTCAATGGTGTAACAAAAGCATGTGGATGATTTAACTTGTGTGTGACTGAATTTACTTCTACTTGCTGTTGTGAACCAGGAACTAGGGGAGAGGACCCCATAACCGTGCACCCTAACTTTAGGGGCACGTAGATATATGTAGGGGTCTCGTCAACATAAAAAAATTATATCATCATATAGTGTATCATCATGCCACATCAGTATTTTCGTTTCGCGTGTTTATTTGGAGAGAAAATAGTTTTTGAATTGATTTAAATTGAAAAAAATAATATAAAACATTTGAAAGAAGTACCAATGACCGAGCGCCCTATGTGTCACATTGTCATTGGCTCTTAAAAAGTGTCATTAATCAAATAGTGAACAACTATTAGTCATTTTTTCAACAACCAATGGTGAAAATCAATGTACATATATTGGTACCTGCACAATTATGGGGTCCTCTCCCCTATGCTTAAAAACTACTTGTCATGGCATTATAATTTTTACTTTGAGTGGCGGAAATGAAATAGCAGGAAGGAAATGAGTAATTGAGCAACAAAGTACAAACCCTCAAAAGTTCACTATCATGTTTTTGACAATTAAGCACTGACGGCAAATAGATGGTATTCACCCATACCATATGCACGTCCACTGGTCTAAGCGTAGTGTTATAGGTTTGAGGTATAATAGTACCCAATTATAACTAAAAATATGTTTTCCTTAACAGCGAACCTGCATTTTATACCTGCAGACCCCAAACCTGACAATATAACAAAGTACAAAGCTGCATTTTTTTACCTGCAAACCCCAAACCTGACAGTATAACAAAGTAAAAACCCTCGAATTAGAATTTTTCGACTCGGCTTTAAAACGTACGGGTGAATTGGCAAAACTAGTTTGTGAGGCAAAATTAGGGCACAAAAAAAAGGCATAACAAACAGACTAAATGCATAAGCTCTCGTACAAACTGCCGTGAGACACTAAAATTCAACTAACAAGCCAGTATTCCTAAAATTTGCAACAGTGAATGAACTGAAACAATTTGCTTTAACGACGAACTTATACGAGGAAAATCCGTTCAATTTGCAGCACGACTAGGTAGGAAGGAGGTACCTCGAATAAAATCGATCGATCAGGCAAGAAAATCCCCCAAAAAGGAAAAATTTATGCCCTCCTGATGGGTTTTAAACTGTGGCACGATTAAACATAACAATTTTTATCAAATGTCAAAGTCCATTTGTGTGTCCTGTTTTTATCGCTTGTCCGAGAACGGAAAACATTGTTTTTTTTTTTTTTTAACTTCGCCTCTTCTCCGAACTTACGTGAGACAGCGAACTGCCAAAAGGTTTTCTTTCTCTGGTATTTGTGCCCTTTTCCTTTTTATTCACTCCTCTTTTCCTTCAAATTATTAGTTCCCACAGAGGCAGGTGCCCTTCAATCTGGGTACTCTTCAAATTAATTATTAGTCCAAGATTTATAGTTTTATTAACATTATCGATGGCTATTAAGAAATATCTCTTCTCTATTTATTGATTGGTTGAATCAACTTTACATCTTATTCGTCCCTTAGAATTCTTGAGAGTAGAATTGACATGTTTTTATGGTTATTGGTTCATTTCTTTGGATATATATTGACTTTGCATTATGTTATTATTCCTTGATTTTGATTGTATGTTGATCTTTATTTTAAAGGGTATTATTATATTTATATATTTTTCTATGTTTTTGTATAATTATCAAGTAATTTTTTAGTGATTATTTTTTAGGAATTGAAGAAAATCCTCTTCTTGGAAATCTGAAGACTATGAGTGATGAGATTTCCCTTGGTGGCAAAGATGGTGTTAAAAGATCTCATGTGTCTGAATCTTTGACTCGGACCTAGAGTAGGATCGTCCTCGCCTTGATTTTCCGTTAGCTTTGACTTCCCAACCCGAGAATTGGACAGTTGTCACGAGTTCTAAGGAGAAGAAAGGGCGCTTTGAGCCTTCTATTACTCGATCAACCATGGTGTCGGCTTTTGCATTTACTTTTGGCTCTGCGGCTCTTCTAGGCCCAAGCCTTTTTAGCTTTGCCTTGGTAGTGTTTCTTATTTTTTGTCTTTGTGGCATTTTTTTTTTTGTGCCCTCTAGGCGTTCTCGCGATGCCTTTGTAGCATTTGTGTGACATGAGTTGTCTACTTGACCTTGCTAATATAACTCATATTATCATTAATATAATGTGCAGCCCAATAGTAAAATGTGTAAAATAATATAACTAAAATAATACTATAAAAATATAAAAAGTAACTTCTATTTATTTCAACATTTTATAATATATAGATTTATGCATACTAAGATTATTTGTATATAAATCTATATAAAAATAATGGCCATATTTTAAGATTTAACTTGTTAGTCCTATTAGATATTCATCCACGTCAATAAATTTATTAACTTTAACTAATTGAAAGATTCGAAATGACATATTATTTCAACAACTATAATGTTTTGACTCAAAAATTACATAAGAAATCTTCCTTTCCTTTACTTTTATGCACATATAATCGTACGTTACTTATAATGTACCACCAAAAGACACTTAAACATATATTAAGAATCATAATTTATTATCACATGACATGACAACTTATATTTTTAACAATATAAGTGATGTTATTATTCCTTGATTTTGATTGTATGTTGATCTTTATTTTGAAGGGTATTATTATATTTCTATATTTTTCTATGTTTTTATATAACTATCAAGTAATATTTTAGTGATTATTTTTAGGAATTGAAGAAAATCCTCTTCTTGGAAATTTGAAAGGCTATGAGTGATGAGATTTCCCTTGGTGGCGGTTGTGTTAAAAGATCTCATGTGTCTCGAATCTTCTAACTCAAACCTAGAGCAGGATCGTCTTCGTCTTGATTCTCCATTAGCTTTGACTTCCCATCCAGAGAATTGGACGGTTGTCACAAGGTCTAAGGAGAAGAAAGAGCGCTTTGAGCCTCCTATTACTTGGTCAGCTATGGCGTCAGCTTCTGCATTCACTTTTGGCTCTGCGGCTCTTTCTAGGCACGAGTCTTTTTAGCTCTGTCTTCATGGTGTTTCTTATTTTTTCTGTCTTTGTGGCGTTTGTTTTTTGTTGTGCTCTCTAGGCGTTTTGTCGCCTGTGTGGTGTTTGTGCGACCGTGAGTTGTCCGCTTGACCCCACTAATGTAACTCATATTATCATTAATATAATGTGCAATTCCAATAGTAAAATGTGTAAAACAATATAATTAAAATAATACTATAAAAATATAAAAAATAACTTCGATTTATTTCAACATTTTATAATATATAGATTTCTCGCATACTAAGATTATTTGTATATAAATCTATATAAAAATAATGGTCATATTTTAAAATTTAACTTGTTAGTCCTATTAGATATTCATCCACGTCAATAAATTTATTAACTTTAACAATTATAAAGATTTGAAATGACATATTATTTCAACAATTATAATGTTTTGACTCAAAAAATTACACAATATATTCTTTAGGGTTTTATTAAGAAATCTTCCCTTCCTTTACTTTTATGCACATATAATCGTACATTACTTATAATGTACCACCAAAAGACACTTAAACATATATTAAGAATCATAATTTATTATCACATGACATGACAACTTATATTTTTAACAATAATTTAGAACACACGCATGTGTGTGGGTGGGGGTGTATATATGTAAATATACTTACATATACATATATGTATATGTGTGTATATGTGTATATATACATATATACTCATATGTGTATAAGTATATATGCATACATGCATGCATACATACATATATTTGTGTGTGTGAGATAGAGTTAACAAGAGGCTAACAGGAGTCCTTACATCGCTTGATCCCATAACATTATGTGTTATAAAGTAGTAGTAACACGAATCAAATAGGAAAGTCTTACCCAAATATATATATTCTTTGATTTTGATTACATGTTGATCTTTATTCTAAAAAGTATTATTACATCTATGTTTTTTTATGTTTCTATATAATTATTAAACAATGTTTTAGTGATTACTTTTTTATTGTGTAAAACAATATAACTAAAATAACACTTAAAAAGGCATGCATGTTACGAATATGAAAAGCATTGTGGAGCACTTGAAAATGATGGCAGAATTGGTAAATGTTATGCAAAAGGCCGAACAGATGGAGAAGGATAGTGTTACTCCCAAGAAGGAAATGATAGAGCCTAACTATGAGAGGTGGAGTGACTATAGCAGGGTTAGTTAAAGATTGGACAGAATGCATGCAAACACTGGATGATATTGTAAAAGATTAACTTCTCATTTATGTGTTGTAGTATGTTGTTAGTTTCTGGTTTTGTGTTATTGTTGGATGTTAGTTTGGCTCTCTGTTGTTAGTTTGTTCATAGGCCTATATGGTTGTTAGTTTGGTTGTATTGTTGTTACTTTGTACTTGTTGTTGGTTGTGGGCTTCAATGGGTATACCCTTCGCCTTGGTTTTCTATCTTTTGATCTGACTCTTTGTACGGGGTAGGGTTCCCTTAACCCTCCTTCACCGTTAATAATAAATAAATAACACTATAAAAATATAAAAAATAATTTCTATTTGTTTCAACATTTTATAATATATAGATGTATGCATATCAAGATTACTTGTATATAAATCTATAAAAAAATAATGGTCATATTTTAAAATAATTTCTATTTGTTTCAACATTTTTATAATAAATAGATTTTTGCATATCAATATTGCTTGTATATAAATCTATATAAAAATAATGGTCATATTTTAAAATTTAACTTGTTAGTCCTACTAAATATTCACCCACATCAATTAATTTATTAGCTTTAACTACTTGAAAGGTCCGAAATGACATATTATTTCAACAATTACAATGTTTTGACTCAAAAATTACACAATATATTCTTTTATGATTTTATTAAGAAATCTTCACTTAGTTTACTTTTATGCATCTATAATAACAAGGCCATGATATGGAAAATACTGTTAAAGATGATGCTTTGTGAGATGCATGGAGGGAAATTGTAAATGCTAAACTTTGGAGTAAATGCAAAAACTAATGGGCTTGTTTGAATTTTGGTTTGTGAAATAAATAGATTTCATGCACCAAAACATAATGGAAATAGTTTGGGAGGTATAACAAATGTAGTTGTGTGATTGGGTAATAATATGTGGAAAATGCAAATAGCAAGGATCACGTTTGAATCTTGTAAATCTACATCTATGTTTATGTCAACTTGAAACAAATTGTGTTTTTGGAATCCTAAGCGACTAAGTCATAAGTCCGCTAGTAAAAATAAAGATGGAAAAGATTGTATAACACAAATTGAAGAGTTGGTACGTGATAGACTCATAGGAAGGGCAGTTTAAAGTCAAGTGCTACGAAGAGAGAATTTTACTTCATAGCAATTGGTGATCAAGAAAGGTGCAATAGAGGTTAAGTTTCCCATAAAAGAAGAGATGGATCCTACAAAAGGAAATCCAAGTGTTGTACAATAACTTGGAGGCCATTAACATGTGATATAAAGACTTCACCCAGTATGCGAAGGATATGAAGATGGAGCATAGGTTGGGTCTGCTTTGGTGATCTCAAGTTGCATGCATTTCCCCGTGAGAAAAATAATTTAAATCCATGTATAAATGTCATAGAAGTCTAAAGTGCTTGAACCAGGGGTTTGTGTGGGCTTACACTTGAGAGCGACTCCAAGAGGCGGTGGTTTCGAGTGGTCTTCCTCTCATGATATCAACTTACGGGGAGACTCGAGAGGTAGCTCAAAGTGTTCCCGGTATTCAAGGTGTAAATGGGACAAAGCCCGCAACTAGCCTAACTTAAAGTGTTGGTGAAAACGTTGTAGTGTTTGTAGTGTTAAGGTTATGAAACTATATAAGGGTAATCCTTGTACTTTCATCTCCTTTGTTTATTTTTCTTGGTTCCATGATGATCAATGTAGAAATTATAGGTGTTGTAAGTTATAAGTATCGGGTCCCAAGAGTAGCTACTGAGTTATGAAATAGGATACTTAAGATATTTTAGACTTCTTCGGTTCTTTCGTAAAAGGTTATTAGTATACTGAGCTTGTGATTTCAATCATCAGTTTGGGTCCATAAAATAAATCTTATTTACGAACATAATATTAGTAAGTTGTGGGAATGAACCTCTGCCCATGGACGGCGGTACAAACCCGATTCTTGAGAATATATCGGCAATGGCTATCTTAAATCCTTACTGGTAGGCTCTGTTCATGGTGGGCTGGAACAGGGAGCTTTACCTATTATTCCAACGCTGGATAGAGAGAATAGATGCGGATCTCCTGGAACCTCCTTCAAAGACGTTTTAAAAGGCAAGGAATCCTCCATGAAACCTGCAGACATTACCCCGTGTATTACATTTGGGGAAGATGTCATTTCATCTGAGATTTACTACAAAGAGCATGCTTTGATTTGTAGATTCGGGGGTTTGTGGCCCAGCCTTCCTGTTCTTCACGCGTGGATCTCTAAGCATTGGACTCCAACTTTAACTGGTAAGATAGACTTATATCCGTGTGCTAAAGGCATTTTCATTGTGACTTTCTCTTCAATAGTTGATAAAGACATCATTGCTTCCAAGCTCTGGACCTGCCAGTCTAAATATTTGGTCATGAAACCCTGGTTCCCATCCTTTAACCCACACACAGAATCATTCTCATGGAAACTGTTTGGATCAGGCTACCCCATTTACCTCTCCAATTCTGGAGTCATGACTGTCTGACATCCATTGGCAACACCTTGGGTACTACACTCTATATAGATTCTCAAACCACTAATTACACCCATACTACCTATGCCCGGATCCTAGTGGAACTTGACACTGATAAAAATCTTCCTGCTACTATAGACCTTAGAGTGCAAAATAGAACTTGGTCACAAACTCTTGATTATGAAGGTCTACCTTTCCGGTGTAGAAGGTGTTTTGGCTTAGGACACACCTCTACTGCTTGTGGGATGGAAAAACGTCAACATGAGAAGCGCAACTAGTGGAAAGACGCACTCCCAGAACACCTGATTTTTATGCTAAAAAGGATCTTGAATCAAAAGCAGATACCGTGGCTGAATCCGATTCTGCCCTGAAAACCCCTCTATCCAGAAACTCAAATTGTTAGCAACATGAAAAATGCACAAGTTGTTGAGGGCAACAAGGAAAATACTCCTCCTTTGTCTTCTCCTCCAACCGTGGAGGCTCCTTCGGGTTGGGTAACGGTCAAGCCAAAAAGGAAAAAAAAATCACCCTGAAGGAGAGCTCTACGCCTAGATGATTTTCTCTGTTAGTGTTCGGTTGGGTTACATTATTTCATTTTTCGTGGCCAGATCACAGAGTGTTTCTTTTCCAATGGTGTTGATGTACCATTGTTGTTTGATCGTTGTACATCAGTTGTTTATTTGCTGATGCGTTGTTGGTTGTGGGTTTTTTCTTTGCAGATAGTTTTCTGCAGTTGGTCTTTATTGTTCTATCTAGATTCTGATCTCTTTCTTTGTGCTCAAACTTCCAATTCTGGCTTCTGAGCCTTGTTGTACAAGGGTATAGTCCCTTTCAAAAAACTATTTACCAATAATAAAAAAATTAGTAAGTTGTGACAATTGAAATGTGTCAAAATTAATTAACACATACAAGACAAATCATTCCCCTAAACAAGAAAATGGAGATGGCTTCAACGACGGTGCACAAAATATTATAAATATCATACGATAGAAATAAGAGCAAAGAGAAGAATCGAATATACACAAATACCTTCACATGCCATTTACATACCATCTACATTCAAGACCAATACCTGTCAGGTGTGAAGTTACTCGCACATTCAAGAAATTTGGGCAGCATATCCTTGTCCATTTCCTTTCCATCGCGATCATTGACCACCTACAATCTATCGGCCTATAAGTACCCTTGGCATGGGGATGGAAATAGAAAACCATATCAAGAGAGAGAGAGTGTGGGAGAAGAAGAACGTTGTCAACAGAAGAGGAATGTGAGCGGATCATAAATGCAATAGAAAATTATCTTGCTTAAGAAATGGCAAGATAATTTTTTTATGTCACGCACATGATGTGGGTTCGTAACTACCATAGCCTATGTTTTGGGGATTGATAGCCTGTGTTTTGGGATTAATAGCATGTGTTTTGGGATTGATCCATACCCCTCAACTTTTGGCCTTTCACATCATCCAACCCCACATAAATAAAAATTGTGATTTCTTTTCTCCGTAGGCATTTTCCTAAAAATCTGGACCTACACTCTTTATTTTCAATATTATGTTTTACATTAAGAAACTTTGTAGAAATTTATCAAAACTATAGTCTCGAGTAAAAATAATGGAATATTCTTGAATAAAGGGTAGAAGAATATTCTAGGAAAAATTACATGCAAAACTTTACAAAATATAACAAATATTACAAGTGACATATTATTGTTGCTTAGTGGGAAAAAAATTTAATGATTTTAGTGGAGCATGATATACCGCCTTGACAAGTATAATAATAATAATCGTACAATGTACCACCAAAAACACTTAAACATATATTAAGAATCATAATTCATCATCACATGACATGACAACTTATATTTTAAAAAACAATAATGAAAATTAACTCTTTTAAATTCATGTGCTCTAAACAATAATTTAGAACACACGCACTATGTGGTGGGGGTGTATATATGAAAATATACATACATATACATATATGTATGTGTGTGAGAGAGATAGAGTCTCTCTCTCTCTCTATGTGTGTGTGTGTGTGTATTTGGGGGTGTATATTTTTATGCATACACATGTATACATATATGTATATACATATATATACACATATGTGTATAAGTATATATACATACACACACACACACACACACACACACACACACACATATATATATATATATATATATATATATATATGTATGTATGTATGTATGTATGTATGTGTGTGTTTGTGTATGTGAGACTGAGTTAACAAGAGGCTAATAAGAGTCCTTACTCTAAAGTTTAAGAGTCACATAATAAGAAATTATGGTGCTTGACTATTACCCCCACGCACTTGGGTACATTTCTAAGTCCTAAAACATGCTAGCATTTATATGATTCCTAAGCAAGAAAACTAGTGGTGACAACTATCTTTGACCCCTTTTCTTTATCTCTTGTTTTCTATTTGGTCTTACTACCCACCATACAACCCTAGTTGGAACTTACTTGTTTATCTTTCATGGCTTTAGACACTAGTGCCTAATCGGGACATAAGTTCACCTGCAGTGCTCTTATCTCTTATCTTACTCACTCTTTTTGGGTCTCTTTTATCTTTTGGGCATCTTTTTCACTTATGGGTCGGCCTTCCAGTTGTCAATTATGAAATTCAAACAAGGGAATCATATAAATACATAGTTATGTTTTCAAAATCAAGGACCAAGCACTAAGCATTACTATCATCACCTAAGCTTGCATTCCAAAGGCACTAAAAGCACTCTAAAGGCATCCATCTATAGCATCCATTCAAGGGACAAGGGGAACAAACTACATATACAACATAGGAAGGGGAAGTTTATTCTATTCCATCCACACATTCTACTACATTACTACATTCTAGCTACAACCCGCTATCAAGTGCAACTTGCACACAAGGGATCCTAGGGCACAATTTACACACACACACCATAACTACATGGAGTCTGAGATGTAGTGTAGCACTTGGTCATAAGTTCACTCTTGAGGTGACCATCGGGGTCAGTCCAACTCCCCAATCTGCATTTTTTTTTTAGGTTTGATGTGGTTTGTGGGCTTGTGTAGGTGAACTTCTCTTTTTCAGGTTACATGTATCTTGGCGATCATAGAATGAATATCAAGTGCAATCAACAGGAATAATTGTGAACCTTGTGACACACAAAAAAAAATCTAGATTAGAGAGCCCATTTGTAATCACATGGGCACCCAAATCTAGTCATCTTCACCCCAAGTGCCGTGCCCCTATCCTGCTGTCGGGCACCCCCTTGTCCAACATTGTTTGTGAGCTCCAAAATTTATAGAGATTGAGATTATGATGACGTTTTTTACATCTTGTTCATCACTTCTCCCCCCCACATCACTTCTCCATTCATTATGTGGAAATCAGCTAAGTCATCTTTCTCTATCTCTTGCTTAGGGTTTCATATTTTACATCTTAGTTTGCTTGTGTCATTTATGTATTTATCATTTATACATCATTTTACAATAGTTACTCTATATTAGATTTAATTCAAATTAAATTAAATCATTTGGTGAACCCATCGCTCGAACCCAACCTTGCTTCTAGGCATTTTATCATCTTTTTACCATGGCTGAAACCTATGAACCCTTTACTGATGAAGACCTTCATGATCTCCAAGCTCATATTGTTGAACATCCACAAGACTTAGATCTTATTTTATTCATTTCTCATGAGGAGGCCACCAACCTAGTTGAGCTCAACCCTCCCACCTCTAATACTACTTCCATTCCTATTGCAACACAACCTCCTCTTCTACCCTTCCACCTACCTCTATTGTTCCCATTTCCATTCCTACTCCTACCAACCATTTCACTCCACCTCTTATTTCTCACACATGACAAGTCTCTCTCTTGGCACTCAAGACCTAGCTTCCTTATACCAGACCTACAAGTTCAAATCATCAAGTTACAATAAGCTACTTCACGCTCCTCTCCATCTCTTGATTCCTCATTACTCCTTCATACCCCTTTTCACACCCACCATTTCTACTTATCCACTTCCTCCTAACTTCATCACCCCTAAGTTTCCCACCTTCAATGGCCATGGTGACCCTCAAAGATCATCTCGATATTTTCATGTGGCATGTCTCGACTATGTGGATGATCATACATTGCTAGCTAAGCTATTTCCTAGAAGTCTTCAAGATTATGCCATGTGTTGGTTTTATGATCTACCTGTTCATTCAAGTAACTTATTTTACACATCTAGCCGATGCTTTTCTTGCTCACTTTTCCATCAATATCGGCACCAAGATCTCTTATGCACAACTTCTCAAATCAAACAAAGATCTAATGAGCATCTAGCTGACTATGTTTTGTGTTACAAGAACAACCTAGCTAAGATGACCAATGTACTTGTTGATTTAGAATTGCAAGATATTTTTGTTCAAAGCCTCTTACCACCACTTCAAGAGAGTGTTATCTTTGAGACCTCTCCTTCATTTGATCAATTATGCCATATGCTCAAAATGCATGCAAAGTCAAACTCTTATCTATGGGAAAATTAAAATATCATGATACTCCTTCATCTCTTCTAATAGGTTTCAAGCTAAATCAACATTCAAGCCATCTCCTAAGCCCAGAAGAAAAGGCAACTATTAATGTTGTCTCTCCTACCTGAAAAGCTTCAATGACAACCTCCAAAGCATACTTTCACCAAATTACCCTATGCACCTTGGTTTTATTGCCTCAACTCATCAAAAAGCAATCTAATCACTCTTCCACCACCACTCAATCTTGATCCATCTCCCCCCATGGCCGTAATTATGATGAAAATGCTAAATGTGATCTATCACCAATGCATTGGGCATTCTACTGATCATTGTTTCAAACTCAAGCATATCATTCAAGATCTTATTGAATAATAATTCACTGAGCTCCCTGAGCCATCTACTTCTAAGTCGGTCAATGATAATAAAAAAGCTAAAAATATTTAATGACCCTTTTCCCAAGCATGACACACAAGCTCTTGATTCTTTTGTTAATCATACATACATATCGAGTTTGTGCCCCTCCTTCATCAGGCCCCTTGACTTCCTTTCTTTTTTGATGCATCACCACCAGTCATTTCATTTTAGATCATGATTATCATGCTACATTCACTTTGATTCATTACATATCAATGCTTCTATGGTTCATATATACCATCAATAACACCATGATCTATCCAGCGGACTCCTATAGTGTGTGCTCCATTACACTTCTCATGGCTATCAAATGTCCACTATCTAATATCACATATCCAGTTCCTAATTATTTTGGCTACATCAAGCTTCCCATTACAGTTGGGCCTCTTACCATGCTTTTTTCATTCATTGTGGCATCTTCAATCAAAGGTTGTGACATGCTCTTAGGTCTTTCTTGGCTCCGCGCCACCCAAGCCATTCCTCCATGAATCATTTGTGTCTCAAGTTCATTCACAATAAACAAGTTGTCACTCTTAAAGGCATTCCACCATGCACACCATTGCCTAAGCCTAGTCTTGATGATATCTTTACACCAGTTACAACATCTAGGCCTCATGGCCTCTCAAATCTAAGGCACATTCTACACCTAGTTCTCCTATCACACACATGACCTACTTCATGACCTTTTGTCATCCTCATCGGTCCACTAGTCCATCTCATCGGCCTAAGTCCCCTACTGGAAGCCCCTTCACATAGGTGTTCACCACCTCCTTCACCACATAGGTCTCCTTCACATGTACACATACAATACTTATACTACACCACCGATCTTAGAGCATCGTCACATGCCTTTATCTCCTCATATATCGGGTGGAGGGCCCTTTCCCTTCACTATCATTGGATAGCCTTCTATCCTTCTCACACTTGGGGGCATCATCATGCTTTCTTCCCCCTCCTAATCATCATCATTTTTCTATAGTATATATCTACTACACATCATGCTTCATGCTTCACATCTTATCTTTCTTTCAATACTCTTACACATTTTGATACACACATTTGTATCATCATTACCCTATGATGCACTCTAGTTCCATGGTTCATACTTCAACTGTTGAGGGTCTAAATCTGAAATGAACCTCATTCATTCACTTTTTCATGCTTATGCTTCATGATCTATCTTTCTAGCACACATTCTCAAACCATTTCCCGATGACACACTCTTGTTCTATGGTTCATTCTTGATTGTTGAGGGTATTTTATAAATGAACCTCATCTCATACACATCCATTGGGGGGGGCATGCTTCTCTATCACATTCACACATTGCATACCATTCCATCACACTCATACACATGCATTTTCATATCTTGGTTGCATTTACTCTTTTGCTTTGCTTATACTATTTACATGTTGCACTTTACTTACTATATGCTAGCTAGATATACTTAGTATGTCATTATCTTTCTATATATACACATGTGCATTCACTTGGTCACTTGGTTTTTGGAGTGAATGTAGATCTCTTACAATTTTCACATGCTGCAATGATGCTTGGCACTATATCCTTTTCTAGTCCCCGAGGCTCTGGGGGCATCTACCTTTACTACTCTCACACATTACAGGTGTTATTATTTCATCATTTTTACTACTACTTTCTAGCACATTACTTTCCATTGATACATACATGCCTTGACATACTTTTTATCTTTCTAACATGCTAATGGGTGCTTCATGTGTAGCATTTTTTTACAGGACTATATGCCACCATGGTTATCTGATATTTTTTTTCTTGACATTTTTTTATTGTATGTTATTGTTTGTGGGCTATGCCCTATGTCTTTTATGATCATTCATTTATTTTTTGGCCGCTTTGGCCCTGATTGTCTTGTGACATTGTGAGTGATGTCCCATGTTTGAAACCCACTTTTGTGGTCCATCTTGTTTACACACTTGCTTATTACATTGTCTTTCTATTGCATGTTTGTTACTTTTTCTACTAACACATGTTATTAGCCACTTTGTTTGCATGTGCCTTGGTTTCTACCATGCACATCCCCTACCCCTATAGGTATACACTTTCAACATCAACATCAGGTCCTCTCCTTTGGGCCACATTCTCCTATCATCATCATGCACCCAAAAATGAGGGGGGCATACATTGGGTGAACAAATCACCCCTACTACAACTTAGAGCTACAATACAATATCATACACAATACATAAAAAAAACACAAGAACACAGTCACAAAACAACCCAAAATCTGACTTGGGTCCAAAACACAACACATAACACCAACACCCAGCACTCAAACAGTAGACTAGTAGGCACTGGGTGCTCTGTCCTCCCCTAGGTTAATGTCTGGGGCACACATAGTCATCTTATCATATCAACACAAGTTCACAAAAGTCTTTAGAAAGTTCTACAATTATAGCATGCACAATCCTCCAATTACAAAATGCATTCTATCTCCTTCAATCTTCAATTAGAACTAATTCAAAACAATTTAGAACAAAAAGAGAACAAAGGAACAAATCGGGATGCACCATCTTGTAGTGGTGCTTATTGGGAAGAGTCATGGAAGGAGAGTAACACTAGACCTCTCCCCAACACTTGCTCTTTTGGCGTGAGATCACCCAAAAAAAACTCACACTTGGTGTGAGATCACCCAAAAACTCACACTTGGCATGAGATCACCCAAAAAAACTCACATGAGATCTTCATGAGATCCCAAAAAAAATCACTCTTCACAACATTTTAGGACATTTTCTATTTATCTTTACACTTTTTACATAGGTGCACACTTTCCTTTACTACTACTTTTACACACTTTTACATACTTTTACATACTTTACTCATGATTTTTCATATACATGACTTTGACTACTCTTTTCTCTTCTTTTGTAGGTTCATCCTTAATATACAAAACAAGAAGCAACCTACAAAATACAAATACAAGCACAACAATAGGTACAATGCAAATGCATATGCTTCACCCCTAGGGTCACTTTCCTTTCCTAGTCTCCACGCTTCACTTTGCATCATTCCATGCTTCACTTGTCCACTCGCACACATGTTATTCACCACACTCTCTACATAGGATCATAAGGTACATCATTCTTATCTACTTTATGTTATTGAGTATTCACTCAACAACATAAAGTGGGGGAAAATGTAGACACAAAATCATGCACTTGGGTACATTTCTAGGTCCTAAAAGCATGCTAGCATTTACATGATTCCTAAGCAAGAAAACTAGTGGTTGACAACTATCTTTGGCCTCTTTTTTTTCTCTTGTTTTTCTATTTGGTCTTACACACCCTACAACCCTAGTTGAAACTTTACTTTATTTATATTTTTATGGCTTTAGACACTAGCGCCCAACCAGACAAAAGCACCCAGCGCTCCTGTGTCCCCTATGGGTGCCCCCTGACCCTTTCTTACCTTACTCTCTCTTTTGGGTCTCTTTTATCTTTTGGGCATCTTTTTCACTTATGGGTTGGCCTTCCAGTTGTCAATTACAAAATTCAAACAAGGGAATCATATAAATACATAGTTATGTGTTCAAAATCAAGGACCAAGCACTAAGCATTACTATCATCACCTAAGCTTGCATTCAAAGGCACCTAAAGCACTCTAAAGGCATCCATCTAGCATCCATTAAAGGACAAAGGGTTACACAACTCTGCATACACAACATAGGAAGGGGAAGTTTATTTTATTCCATCCACACATTCTACTACATTTCTACATTCTAGTGTAACTTGCACAAGAGCATATCAAGTGCACACTCACACAAGAACTACTTGATTCAAGGCATTTGGTAGGGTTCACAATTTCTACACACACTCATTCTCTACCTCTTGTTTAGGGTTTCATACTTTACATATTTATTTACTTGTGTCATTATTATGTAGTATCATTTGTACATCAATTACTACGTAATACCTAGATTAGATTTCATTCAAATTTAATTATCACTTGTATACCACGTTCAAAAAAAAGTGCATTTTTACCAATTGAATCAAAATACTTTACTTAATGCTTAGATAGGATAAAGATTATTTTTCATCCTCTAATCATTTCAATTCAAAATATAAATTTGTTAAATTATCTTTGTCACAATTAGGCAAACATTGGTTAACTTACTGACTTTTTGTTAATGTTTAAGTCTACACTAAGATAGTTATGTTTTATTAAGATTATATATTTTATATAACAATCCTAAGGAAAGAGGACCCCCTTAATACACAAGTATCGTAACATTTGTTAATACATGAAGGAATAATGAATATAGTTCATTTATTTTCTAATGATTTATTTTTTATTTTTATATAATAAAAAATGTATACAACAATTAGTATGGGGAGAAATGTGAAGTATATGAAATTTGGTTTGAGTAATTGATAATATGATATTTGGAACTTATTTTGAAAATCATCCCATTTATACGTAAATGACCAATCCAAGTCTCGCTCTTACTTTGTGTAGCATGTTATCCCAATGAATGACATATATTCTTCAACTCATCTCCTTAGGAATCATTGCATATGTTATAGAACATATATTTATATTCCACTTATCTCATACTTGATTCCTTTCACATCATGGATAGGTTTTCGTGTCCAAGACAAGTTCATCCACAATATTGCCCTATGCACTTCTAATAGTGACTTTTTTTCAAAAGGGTAAATTATATCAATCATCCTATGTAGTATTTTTGAATTAGTCGAGTGAAAAATCATACGAACGGTCACATATAAAAGCACATCTACCCCAAGATATTAGAGGTACATAGGGATCCTCTACTCCCTGATTAACTAAAATTAACTAAATTTTGGAATAATAATAGTTAATCTGATCTAGAACAACATGTAAATACAATAAATAAATGTAATAAACAACTATGGAAAATGACCCAAACAACTAAACTAATGTAAATAGAAACCCTAATATGCAAGAAGAGTGAGGAAGTGACTTAGCTGATAAGAGGAGCTTATTGGACTGTGTCACAGAATAAATAGAATAATCTAGAAGTAGGAACGACTATGTAGAGGTCCTAAAAAGGACATATTTGAATTGATTCTCTGATCGGGTGCTGGAGAAGGACCTGGGGTGCTGCGAGTGCTCGGTTTACAAAATGGGTGCCCTTATCTATGTAAAAGGTCTAAACCGAGTTTCACAAGTCGATAGGTATTACGAAACCCTCGTTATGTGTCACATCAAATTCGTTGAAGCTGCGCGAGTGTCGTTGATAATCTAAGATGAAAGCAAGACCTACAATAAACAAAAGAAGTATCAAAACCCTAAAAATAAGAATGCATGCAAATGAATGGATCGGACTAACCTCAATCGCCACAATAATGGGATCACTAATCGAGCATGTACTACATTTAGGACCCAAATGTAGTTATGGTGTGTGTGTGTGTGCATCATGTGCCCTAGGTGCTCTTATGTCAATCGCACTTTGTGAAGTAGTGAGCAATAACTAGATGTAAAAATGTAGTAGAATGGTGGATGAAATAGAATAGAATCCCCTCCTATGCTTGTGTGATGCAGATGAACCAATCCTTGTCCTTTGTGATGGAGCTAAATGTATGCAAATGATCTCCAAATGCCTTAGATGAATGCAACCCTAGGTGGATGATAGTAGTGACTAGTGCTTGGTCCCTCATTATGGTCTCATAACTTTATATTTATAGGGTTCTCTTGATCTAATTTCGTAATTAACCCCAAAATGGCCGACCGCCTAAAAAGATAAGAAGCTAAAATGACTAGAAAGTGCCCAAAAAGTGGCAAAAAGTTCAAAAAGGATTGGGGTGCCCCTAGTGTTACCAAGGCACCCCAGTCAAAGCTAAAATAACGTGAAATGACAAAATTTGATTGGGCATGTGGGTGCAAGTGAATGAAGATGAATGAACGAAAGAATGGCCAAAAGACGAGGGTTAATTAGTACTTTCTTCACTCAAAAACCTTCTAAATAGTAGTATGAGACCAAGACTAAATAATGTCTAAAGTGCATGATTTTGTGTCTACATTTTCCCCCACTTTATGTTGGTGAGAAAGCTTCGGTAACATAAAGTAGATAGAGATGTGTACCTGATAATCCATGTAGAGTGATGTAGAAACGCATTGAAGGACTAGACAAAGCGTGGAATGACAAAAATATGATGGAGCGTGGAAACTAAAGATGCAAAAGTGTAAAAAAAAGTGATGAGAATGAACCTAGGGTGGAAACATGTGTGTATTTGTTGATGTGTGATGTACTTGCATGGTTAGTATGGTGTGTGATGTCGTGAAATGTTGTTGTTGATGTTGTTGTTGCCCTCATTTGATTACTTGTTTCTCATACGACCGGACCTGCAAGGATAAAATGATCAAGTAGTCAAATATATATGTATGTATGTGTAAAAACGCAATGTAAAAGACACATGTATATAAGTGTAAAAAGCATGTGAATGTAAAATACGCAAATGAAAAAGTGTAAATGGAACATGTGCACTTGATCCATGTCGAGAAAGAGAGTGTAGAAGGATATCATGTCTTGTGAAGGTTTTTTTGGGCGATCGGCGCCTATAGGTAAAGAAGTATAGGGAGGAATTACGTTGTATCCTCCAACCTATAACTAATTCCCTAAACATGTGTGAAGAGATCTCTATACATCCTAGTTTTTTTGGGTGATTTGATGCCACTAGCCGAAGAAGTATAGGGAGGAATTCCATTGCATCCTCCAACCTTTAACTAATTCCCAGAATGCTAAGGACAACCATGTCATGTAAAAATCCATTGTGTACGAGGTTTGTAGACTAGTCTGAACCCACTCGCTGCATGTAACCCATAATGCCAAGGGTGGAAAGTGCACTAAACTGAACCAATGTGGAATTGTTGTGTAGTATGTAAAATCCCAAATGATGCCCCCATCTTTGGGGGCGCATGCAATGTCACTAATAGGAGAATGTGGCCCCAAAAGAAGACCAACCACATGAAATTTGTAACTCTACCTCGCAGGGGAAGGGAATGTGCTTGGTAGAAACCAAGGTGTGCACAAAAAGAAGGTTAGCCAAAGACAAGTGTTAGTAAAAATAAGCATGCATGTATAAAGCAATGTGTAATCAATGCAAATAGTTAAAAAGCTACCAAAAAAAATTAGTAATGTAAACACGCAAGAAAAAGAGGAAGCCACACAAAGTGGGTTGCAAACATGGGACACCACTCACGATGTCGCAAGACACCCAAGGCCACCATGGTTACATACAAAAAACAAGTGTGCACACCAAACAAAGGGCAAGGCCTACATACAAAAACAAGCAATGGAAGATAATGTAACAAACAAGTATGGAAGAAAATATCCTTGTATAACAAATGTTGCACATGAAACACCCATTAACATGTTAAAAAGATACCCAGTATGTCAAAAGAGTGTATAATCAAGTAATGCAAAGTGCTAAGTACAAAATGAAACAATAACACCTATGAGAGACGAATGTGGATGCCCCCAGCGACCAATGTAGGAAGGGTAGAAGGCGAGCATCCATGTTGTGTGTAAGAGACTTGTATCTACAATCACAACTAGAAAAAAATGTGAACACGCATATGTGGATGATATAGATAAATGACATACAAGTATTCTAACTAGCATGTGTAATAAAGCGACCATGAACAAGTAAAAGAAAACAAGAGTAAAAGCAACCATAATATGCAGTATGTTGTCGATGGATGGAATGGAATGCAAGATGGATGATAGGAGTCACGTGCCTCCCGAGTGAATGGAAATGTATGCAATGAGGTTCATTTGGTTTGATCCCTCTAGTCAAGAATGAACCATAAACGAGAGTGCGTCATCGAGAAATGGTCGAATAGTGTGTGTTGTGTCTAGCACGTTGTGATGAGTATGTATGTGTAGTGATGAGGATATGTGACATATAGAAGAGATGTGTGTGAACCTTATATCCTAAGCATATATCATGAAAAAATGAATGTATGAGTGATGATTTAGCCTAAAGCGTGCATCACTACAAGATGATATCGGAAGTGACAATGTATGTACATGTAATGTGTGTCTTTACAAGATGAATCGCAGAGAGTGGTGATGTAGCCTAAAGCATATACCACTATAAGATGATAGAGTAGGTGACCATTTAGCCTATAGTGTATGTCACTAACCTAGGAATGTCACATGATGAAAGGTTGGATGATAAATGTGTAAGTATGATAAGATCCATTTAATTGGTAAACCCTCGGCGAACGAGTATGGACCGAGGAACTAAAGTGCGACATAGGGTAATGAGTGCAATGTGTAGAAGAAGATATAGTCTAGGTGGTGATGATAGACGACCATGTGATGAGTAGAATGTGTAAATATGTGATGTGTAAAAGGCAATGCAATATGTGTAGAATGTGTAAAGTGTAATGTATAGAGTGGCATATAATGTATGTGGATAAACTAGTAATGTAGTATGTAGGATGAACAATGTATGATGGTAGATGTGTAAACAATAGAAATATGACACATGTATAATGAGGAGTAATATGATGTGTGTTGTTGAGAATGTGTGATATGATGTAGAATATGCTATGTAATATGTATCATGCTAGACTTATAGATCATGAGGGAGTGACACGATGAAAACTAGTATGAGGTATGTTGTATAAATGCGCAAACACGAAAAAGATGTAGAGTAAGTATAGAATGTAAGATGTATGACACGAGATGTGTGAATAGATGTAGTGTGTAAAACCTATTATGCAATGTGTGGGTTTCATGTGTAGTAATCCCTCAACAGTCAAGTGTGAACTGAAGCACAAGAGTGTGTCATCGGGTAATGACGATACGCTGAAGTATGAATGAGTATGCGTATATATGAGAAGATGGATGTATGGGAATACAAAGATGATAAATGCTAATATAAGTGTGGGGGGGCATTAGATGTCATGCCCCCAAGTCATGAGTGAAATGAACTAACCAATGAGAGTGAAGGATGAAGGTCCATCATTCGATGTATGTGGTGATGAAAGTGTGTGACTATGAAAGGTATGGATAACGATGCCAAGATAAGGTATGTACAAATGCTAGGAGTGTGATGTAGTACTATGTAAGGATGTGGATAAATGATAATGCAAAAGATGAAAAATGTGCCTATGATGAGGAGAAAGGGGATGTGAATACTATGCCCCCAAAGCATGTGTGATGAAAGAGGCTATCATGTAATGTCATCTAGGAGATCATCGTTCTCAGGATCATAGTCGAATGGATAAACATTGGTGACTTGATAAGCAATAGTGTCTGGTTGATCATGTAATAAGCCATTGAGACATAATTTGTACATGCCCATAACATACTCCTCATTGGTGAATGAGGAAGTGGACAATCGTGTGCATACCAACGAATGAGATTTTGTGTGTATCATAGGAAAGAGATATTGCAGATGAAAATACATACAAAGGCATAACAAATGAAATTTCTATATGATCAGGATCTAGAGTGCCCCAATATAATCAATCCATGATTTCCCTAATGTAAGTGGAGAAGAGCGAGGACTACGTGATAGGTAGATCGTAAGATGAAAGACACGTAAGCCATAAGCAATAGTAATGTGAACAAAGCCATAATAAAGATGAGGAGTATGGTGTGGGATATAGGTCCTCAAAAGCAAAGCCTAAGTGAGTCTAGACCCTCATGTGTACATATAGTGTCATCGCATGTAGGATTAAATGGAATGTGTTCCCAATATGAGTTATTCATGAATAATGTGCAAGTAAATGGTGGTCGTGCTAACGTAGGTGGTACAGACGAAGGTGCGGGTGATAGAGCGACATCCATGGACTAGACATGCCCCTGATATGGAATCATAATAGTAGTAGTACTAGGTGGCATAAAAGAAACTACATCTATCACAAATGGCACCGTCAAGTGGTGGTAAGTGAGGTGGTTCTTCAGAGGTTGGGGCTCTATGTAATATCTGTGCATGGAATAGGAAGACTAATATTAGGAGCCGATCACAATAATGGAATGGATCACAATCATGAAAAATGGTGTACTCAATGCCTTCATGTAAGAATTTTACACAATTATGTACAACATAGGTGACAACCTACATGGCATGAAGGCATGGCCTACCAAGAGAGAGACATTGTAGGAGACTCGGGAAATCAACAACAAAAAAGCAAAGTGTGGACAGTCATTGGACCAAAAGTGATACATAATGTAATTTGACCAAGACAAGGATGGACAAAGCCATCATAAGTACATAGTGAAATACTAGATGGACTAACGTCATGAGCGAGAAAGACCTAAAACTTCAAGGAACGACATAGGACACAAGTTAAGTTTAGATCCATTATCAATCAAAGTGTGCTTAACACCTACATTATGAATGCGAAATATGATATGTAGAGGCGGGTCATTATCAAAAGTATGAACATCAACGGAAGATTAGACTTGAATATTATGTGTGAAGAGAATGCATCAACAAATGATTGATAAATCGAGTTTGGATGCATGTCAGCACGAATGCGAGTAATAGCAAGAAGATGTTGGAATCTATGTAGTAAATCAGGATTGGAAAGCAAATAATCATTGATTGAGATACTCGATGATGACCAAAACCTAGGATGCCAATCAATTAATAAAGAAACTAGAAGCGTGAATAATCAAGTCGGGTTCACCAAAATGATTAACTAAAATTAACTAAAATGCAGAATAATAATAGTTAATTCTGATCTAGAACAACATGTAAATACAATAAATAAATGTAATAAACAACTATGGAAAATGACCCAAGCAACTAAGTTAATGTAAATAGAAACCCTAATATGAAAGAAGAGTGAGGAAGTGACTCAGTTGGTAAGAGGAGCTCGATGGACTATGTCGTAGAATAAGCAAAAGAATCTAGAAGCGAGGAGCGATTGTGTGTAAAGGTCCTAAAAAGGACAGATCTTGATTAATCCTTTGGACCGTGGTGTGCTTGGAGAAGGGCCTGGGGTGCCTACGGGCACTTTGGTCTGCAGAATGGGCACCTTGAGTACGTGTAAAGGTTCGAAACAAAGTTTCACAAACTTGTAGGTATTACGAAACCTTCGTTATGTGTCGCATCAAATTTTGCCTTACCGCTATATAGGTGTCGATGATAATCAAGATGAAAGAAAAACTTGCAATAAACAATAATAAGTATCAAAACCCTAAAAAAAGAATGCAAATGAATGGGTTGGACTGACCTCAGCTGCCACAATAGTGGGCTTACTAACTGAGCGTTACACTACATTTCAGACCCAAATGTAGTTTTGGTGTGTGTGTGTGTGTGTGTGTGTGTGTGTGTGTGTGTGTGTGTGTGTGTGTGTGTGTGTGTATCATGTGCCCTATGTGCTCTTGTGTCAGTCACACTTTGTGAAGTAAGTGAGCAATAACTAGATGTAAAAATTTAGTAGAATGGTGGATGAAATAGAATAAAATCCCCTCATATGCTTGTGTGATGCAGATGAACCAACCTTGTCCTTTGTGATGGATCTAAATGTATGCAAATGATCTCCAAATGCCTTAGATGAATGCAACCCTAGGTGGATGATAGTAGTGACTAGTGCTTAGTCCCTCATTATGGTCTCATAACTTTATATTTATAGGGTTCTCTTGATCTAATTTTGTAATTAACCCCGAAATGGATGACCACCAAAAAGATAAGAATTAAAAATGGCTAGAAAGTGGTAGGAAAGTTAAAAAGGATCAAGGTGCCCCAGACTAACTTGGGCGCCTCAGTCAAAGCTAAAATAACGTGAAATGACAAAATATGATTTGGGTATGTGGAGTGCAAGTGGTCGGGAATGAAAAAGAAAATAAAGTAAGATAGCCAAAATACGAGGGTTAATTAATACTTTCTTCACTCAAAAACCTTCTAAATAGTAGTATAAGACCAGGACTAAATAATGTCTAAAGTGTATGATTTTGTGTCTACACACTCTCTCTGTCTCTCTTTAAGAATGTGAAAAGTAAACACTAAATTATTATATTAATAGGATATTGAAATCTGAAGTCATATATATCGTTACCTAGATCAACCACAAATAAATTTTGAGGTATTAAGTGTGTGTTTCAAGTGTGAGCGTTGGATTGAGGTCTCTATCTTTATTACCTATTATATATCACATGTGCCTCATTGTAGATTGGGTAAATACATGGACTTGATCCCTCTTTGGGGTAGTGGTATGTAGTGGAGTGTTCATCACATCAATGGGGAAGTGGTGAGGTTGTTTAGCCCAAAGTCCACCAACCCATTTTTAGGTGCTGAGGCATGTGGTTATGGTTTCAAAGAAAGGAAAATCCATATCTCATCACAAAAAAATCATTGCAAGGATTTAATTAGGCCTCAAAGATAAGAAAATGAAATCTTAGCATTCAAACTAAGTATGTGGTTCTAAAGGACATGTTTGTAGCCCCCGAGAGACAAGTTTGGCTGCGAAGGTGTCCAAATATCCACAAACCTATCCTCCACAACTTTTTGGATTTTAATATTTCTAGAACATCTTGATGACACAATGATCTAATTTTGTATACATTGTGAACTTTCTTTCATACAATTTGTCTATATAATTGGGTTAATCTCTCTAACCCTAAAAACTTAATTATAGTTAATTGATTTATCATTGGAAAATGTAATAATAACATAATTTAGGATTATTTGTACTATTTATCTTAGTTCTAAATTATCATTATTATATAGTATATTAAATCATAAACCAAAAAATGATTTTGTATTACATATTGGGGAACCCTCTTATCTATTGAACTATGCCTACCTAAGGTTTCATTCTTCACCCTTAGGGTTTGACTCCCGATATAATTTTCCTTGGGTTTTTATTCTAGGGATTATATCAAAACCCTCCCATGCATATGTGTCATTTACATTTAACAATGATTGTTATTAATACATCTTCCCCTATGATTTTTATAACATTAAAAATAATTGACAATTGAGGTTCATTAACTTGTCTTATCAAATCCTACCTAATTCATCAAGTCGAAATAATGTAGTTTCTTGAGTAAAATAACCACTCGGGATATGTACAATCTAATCAACCTCTACCTCCTACCACTCCTCATGTAGACAATGGATATGCATGTATGATCCTCCTCATATACTATCAGTGCAGTACCACTTGAACACAATCTAATAATTCTACCTCCACCTACTAATATTAACACAAGTAATCCACTTGATATCAACGCATATTGTGACTCGAATAATGTATTGGACATATAACCAATAGATTCTCAAAGTTGTGACATAAGATTCAAGATATCATTGATGATAACATTTCTAAAGTGGTAGTGATTTAATATAAATGGAATTGAATCTAATTTCATAGTAACTATTGTAGTGCATGATATACAAATTCTAGAATACAACATAGGCGTAAGCATGTACAAATATGAAACCCTAAGCCGAGCGGAGGAGATAGAGTGACTTAGTTGATTTTACACAATCTGGAGATGATCTAGGCAGGTGAATAGTTGAAACAAACTAGAAACAACATCGTCGAGGCTCACTTTGGAGGTTACGAGACACGTAAGCTATGTAGGATAGAAACACCCATGGGAGGACGGGAGCGCTCGAGCACCGGTGACCTGGATCTAGGCACTAGTGTCTACCCAGATGCTCTGGTTCACGATCTTTTCTATGTGAGAGGAGATTTGTGGTTGATCTTTGTTTGTCACTCTGGATTCTTTCCTAGATCACCGAATATACCTTTAACCTATGAAACAAGTTGTCTACCTACACATGTCCACAAACTATGTATCAAATCTAATAAAAAAGATGCAGAATGTGGAGTTGGATTGACCTCGACAATCACTCAAAGAGTGAACTTAGTACTGAGCATTGCACTACATTTCGGACTCCAGCGTAGTTATGTGTGAGTGTGTGTGTAATGATGCCCGGGATGTCCTTATGCAAGTTCTGATAAAATAGTGGGCTAGATCTAGAATGCTCCAATGATGCAAATGTGTGTGATGGAATAAAATAGACTTCCCCTCATATGTTGTGTATGCAGAAGAATGCAACCCTTGTCCCTTGAATGAGTATGCTAGATGGATGCTTTGAAGTGTTTTTGTGCCTTTGGATGCAAGCTTAGGTGATAATATGTAATGCTTAGTGTTTGGTCCCTTGTTTGAGAGCTATGACTATGTATATATGTGATTCCTTTGTTTGAATTTCATAATTGACAACTAAAAGGCCGACCCAAAATTATAAAAGATGCCCAATATGTAAAAGAGACCCAAAAGAATGAGAAAAGGGGAGAAAGGGTCGGCGGCCGAGGAGGGACAAGATCACCTAAGTTATAGTGTCCTAGCCCAGGCACTTTAGTGTTCAAGGCCATAAAAGATAAATCAATAAAATACCAACAAGGCTATAGGGTATGCAAGGTCAATAAAAGTATAACAAATAAAGAAAAAGGCCCGAAAGACATTATCAATTACTAGATTTCTTGCTTAGGAATCATGTATATAATAGTATGCTCTAAGACCAAGAAATGTACCCAAGTGCATATCTTTTATGTCTACAAGTAGCTTTCAAAACACCAACAAAAGATGTGATTGCTCAAATTGATCATGGTGTCACTTAAGAGAAAGATAAGATACATAGGACCTACCAAAAAGTACCTCCTCCTACATCTTTCTATACTGACTCTTAGTCTATAAACACTACCACTTCCGAGGAGCCTTTAGTTATTCATGATCTGATATAAACCATACAACTAGTGACATTTTGGATTAGCCTTTTCTCATCCCGATCATCTTGATATCCATAAGATACAAGGAACCTCTAGTTACTAGTTATTATGTCGATCTGAGAGGAGTATAGAGTGATGAAATCCGACATAATCCTTCATAGTCTCATTGATTTACATCCCATATAAAGTGATGATTTTTACGATGAGCCCTTGGTGATTTGTGATCTTATTCCTATACACGGGACCGTGAATAATGTGATTGATGATGGGGCTTGCAACAATATGTGTTATGACACCTCTTACTAACTTAAAATACATTTTTCAAGTTACATATGATACAACACATATAGATGATACATTTTATTGTTGATGACTAAAACTTCTTAGGGGTAATGGATTACCTTTACAAGTGGAACATCAAATACTAACCACATGGCTCTTAACACTATTTATCAATGATATACTTGTTATGACATGTAGATACATGGAAATATCTATTCATTCAACTTTGTGTGAGTGCTTAAAGTATGTTCAGATAACAAAGTGGTCATAATCACGAGGGTCCTTATGACTATCTCATTTTACTCATCACACCACATGCTGCAATTTATTAACATCATATTGACATACGGGACACCAAGACATTGTTGAAAGCTAAGACATGTGGCAAACACCACTTGTTGAATTTACCTTATCACTTGATCACAAAAATGTGCCCTTTGTAGACTTATGTATAAAGGGTAATTAATAATATCCTTTATTGAATCGTAATACCTCAGAGATGATTGTGAGAAAATGGATTATGATTACCTTAATGGTTGTGTTTATGTATACTGATGAAAAGAGCCACCTACAAAGTGTTAGAGATAATAAATAATTGTAAACTTGATTCTAATGTTATGCTTTAAATGGGCTTATGAAGCTAGTGTGTGTGTTGTGGGATATTGTGTGTGGTTCTTCTATATAAATAAAGCAAACTAATCTCTCAACCTTGGATCTTCATAATAAAAAAATATGGAAAACGTTAGTGTTTTTTGGTGACTAAGGGACTTGCCTTGGTCGTATCCCTAGAATCTTCAAGGTTTAATAAAATACATAATAAAAAATAAATCAAAAATGAAAAATGACAATATCCTTGACAAAAATTGTGGAATTACAACATAGTCACTGCGCTGATTGATCAAAAAATTACACTAGAATTGCAAAGTCGGTTGCACACAAAACTAATCTAAAAATTACACTAGATTCACAAGCCAATTGCACGTGTAACTAATCCACAAATCACACTCAAATTGTAAGCCATTCGCATAAGTAACTAATACATAAGTCAAAATTATTTCGTATATGAATTTTACAAGTTTCCCTTGTCTAATATGATCCTCCTTTATTGTAGAGAAGATATGCAAAGAAAAAGGGACACAAACAAAAGATAAAATGATTATTAGGGGATTTTATTTGTCTAAAGATTTGAGATGCTTTAGAGAGTCCAAAAGAGGGGGAAAGAGGGACCAAAGGCCTTCGTTAATAGATTTGGGGATGGAAGTAAGCGAGGAGATTTGGGTGCATAGTGTATAGGAGGATGAGATGATATTAAATAAGCGTGGTTGAGTGGTTAGGTAAGTTTAGTTAATGCATGGACAAGTGTATAGGGTTTATTATTTTGCTAAGTATTTTATGGTGGAATTACACAATAATTTTGTGGTGATTGCATGGAAATTTCACAGTAATTATGTAGTGATTGTGTGACAATTATGTGATAATTGTGCAATAGTTATGTTGTAATTGCATCGTGATTAGTATGCACTATTTTAATGGGTTTTTCTATTTTAATTATTTTTGATATTTTATATTTTTTTGTTTTATATGTTTGAAGGTACGACCTTATGTACCAAGGTGCCATTTTAAGTGTCTACAATTTTCCCCCTTTTTAGTAATATCTTGTATGAAAGCAAGATGCACTTTGGAAAAAAAAAGATAAAATGGGGTTTGTCAGGACCTTGTGACAAAGGTGGTCACGTATGTAAGCTTAGAATGATGATTAGATAGACAAGACTTGAAGAATTTGATTGACATGCCACTTGGCGGAATTAGTGAATGGATCGACATGTTGGTTTTCTAAGGCGATGATTATTTGAGGAGTTGGTTGATTAATTGACATATGATTTATAAGGGAAGGATTTGGTATAATATCCCCTCGAGTGATAGTTTGTTTCTCTATGATATGCGGGGTGAAAAGTTACAAATCGATTATGATAGAAAATTGAAACTAGGATAAATAAATTTTATTAAATGTGGGGACAATGTTTTCCCCAACCATGTGCAAGGCATAAAGTGATAAGTGAAAATTGACAAGTACATAAGTGGGTGCGAGTTAGATAGTGATATAGCATGGGAATAATGTTGCATGAGTGACTTTCCTATAATTTTTGTAACTTTTGATATTCATTGTCATCATTGTCACTTTGTCCTTTATCATCCCACTTGGTCGCCAAAATGTATACAATGAAAAGAGCCACCTATAAAGAGTTAGAGATAATACATCAATGTAAACTCAATCCTAATGTTACACATAAAAATGGGTTTATGAAGCAGCATGTGTGTTACATGATATCATGTATGGTCTTTCTCTATATGAATAAAGTAAGCTAATCTTTTATACCTAACTCTATATAACCATAAACTAGGGAAATTGTTAGTATCTTTTTGTGACTAGGTACCTACCTCAATTATATCCCTATACTTTTCAAGGTTTGATAAAATACATAATAAATTATAAATTATAAATTATAAATGACAATATACTTGACTGAAATAATAATGGAATTGCATCACAATCACTTGAGCAAGTGATCCAAAAATTGCATTGGGATTAAAATTGGGTTAAATGTATAAGCTGATTCAAAAATAGAAATGGAATTTCAATCCAATCACATGCACAAATCATCTAAAAATTGCATTGGAATCATAGGTTTGTCACATGCACAACTTGTACCTATGTGAAAATTCTATCAAATTTGAATGTTGCAAGCTTCCCTTGTCCAATGCGATCCTCCTTTGTGGTTGAGAAAACATGTAAAGAAAAGGGTGAACAAAAGAGTTCTAAAATAAATATTAGGGATTTTCTTTGTCCAAAGATTCAAGATTCCAAAGTCTAAAAGAGAGGGAAAGAGGAACCAAAGGCCTTCTTTTATAGATTTGGGGACAAATGTAAGAGGGGGAGATTTGGGTGCATAGTGCATAAAAGGATGCGACGATATTAGTTGGTTTAGTGGTCGGGGTAGTTTAATTAATGCACGTGGGAGTGTATACAAAATATTAATACATTAGGTACGCAGGGAATCACATGAAAATTATGTGATGATTATTATGCATTATTTTGTATGTTTTTAATTATTTTTAGTTGTTAGTGGTATTTTATAATGTGTTTGTGCTTTAAATGTTTTGAGGCATTGCACTTATACTCATAGGAACATTTTCTAGTGTCTACACTTTGGTATCACCTTTGAGGACCATAGTTGCTTGACATGTGATGTGTATCTTGATATTTTGATAACCATTTGTTGAAAATAGGATAACAATTATTGTAAAATTTGGGTCTGATTTGACCATGAAATGAAATATGGGTAAGTAGTAAACCTAGAAACTCGAAATTTGGCTAAGTCTAAAATCTAATATCACCCTCCAAAACCTAAAATTTTCATTATAAATCCCTCCAAAAGCATATAAACTACTAAAAAATATACAAAAAAATCGTAAAACCATCCAAAAATAAAAAACATTTGCAAAAAACAAAGATCCCAAAAGTTATCACATTGACTCTTATCCGATGTCCATTCTAAAATTTCCTATAAATCTCAAAACATCCTAATCCAAATCCCTTGTGTGTATCCTCGCTTAGGAAATCTCGGCTCTCATTTTCTCCCTTGCATATATCCTTGCTTGGGGCAATGAACCAATCAATCTCGGATCTCATTTTCTCCCTTACATGTATCCTTGTTTGGGGAAATGGCTGATTAATCCCAAATTATCTTACCCCTTGCATGCATCTTGCACAGGGCTAACCAAATAAATCAATCTTCATTGTGGAACACATTAGGGACATAGTTGAGTGTCTTTATATAAATTTATGTTGCAATGTTCCTTTTCTTAATTAGTTATGGACCAATTACAAGTTTATTGTTTGTTATCTTGGTTCATTCATGTCCATGGTGTAAACAAATATAGTGTATAGTGGGTTTGTTTTTACTTCTCTTAGTTAATTATTTAACCAATTATAGGTTTATTGTTTGTCATCTTGGCTCATTTGTAGCCATGGTGCATACATTTATTGTGTATATTGGGTTTGTTTTTACCTTTTTTGTTTGTTGTGTGTGTGTGTGTTTATTTACGCATGTAATGAGTTACTTACCATGATTCTTTATTAATCATGGTGCAAAGTATCTTGTGTAAAATAAAATCATGTTTCTCTGCAATACAAAATCTGAATGGAAACTCAAGTTATGGGAAATGTTAGTCATATCATCATTTCATCCATGCATCTCATTCAAAAAAACCAAAAACAACGTATCGACATAATTCATAAATCACTAATATCTCATCATATGTCGGACATACATCTATAACAATGTGCACATAAATAAAACCATCAACATCATTATCCATATACATCATAAATCACGGTGTCTATATACAATGTCTAAATATCCTAAAAATATCATATGCATATATACATCATTGTCCCACAAAGATGCGTTTTTACACATGTGTGTGTCTTCATCATGAGGCATACGCACCTGACTAATAATATTTATCTATCATACATAATCATCCCTAGCTCTCGCCCATCCCTGGATTTCTTGGCCCTTCACCTCACCTTGATGGCAACATCTAGACTAATCTTACGGATCTAGACTATCCACGTGATCTACTTGACCTCCTTAACATGGAGCCCATCTTATGACTATAACTTGGAGCCCTCTCACTCTCTAGGAATGTAACCTTATACAAACCTTTGTAGTATCGACATTATGAGTAGTTGTTAGTAGCTCTAACACATCCCCATCCCACTTGCCACATCCACACCACGGGCCACATCCCTCTTTGTTGCGACTGTTATAGCTATAGTATTAACCCATCTCTCTCCATTGTCATATGTTATAGCTAGCCCCTCGAGAATCTGTCTCTCTGATGTATGTGTTAGGATCACAAAACATCTCTCTTGAAGCGCATTATCTTTCTTCCCCACACTACCTTTAGCTCTGCTCGTGATGGTCCTACAGGTGGAAATAGTTCTCTACGAATCCATACATCTACCTCTCCATATTCCCCCATCTCTATCCCCATCCCCCATCCATCATCTCTGTCGCCCCTACTACTCTCAAACTCGATGACCTCTGTGGTGAGCTTGGTACCTATACACAATGTACATGTACATGTCCATGTACAACATGTACATGAACCTATTCATGTATAACCTATACCTATTCCAATGTGCCATGATGTCAACCTCTCCCCTCCCTCTCCTCCCTATCTCCTCTGATGCGCTAACCTTACTACCGATACCATCCCTACTACCATCATTTCCCGGGAAATAGTCACATGAATAGGTAATATCGTGGTGTACCATACACCATAACCCAATGACACTCTTTGATCCACGATGCTTACTCGGGATCCCATATTTGTGGCAAGTGCACTGAAAAAATAGCCCTAAATATACTCGATCTAGTATAAGGCCAAATGTAGTAGTCTCTCAAGCTACTCTCGCACACCACTACTCGTCATCGGGAATATTTTGTCTCACCCCTAACTATCACGTCACCATGTATGATCTATAGTGCTCATGAATGTACGAATGAATACTAATGAGAAAATGTGCTATCTCCACAGTCCCAACTCTAGTGCATTGGTCACCCATACATAGGTCGTAAATGGCTTCTAAGTGACTTGTCTCAACTATAGATCATCCAAAGAATCGATAATAATATACTAGATCTCACGATACCCTCTCTGGACACCTCTAACCACATCACGATCAAAAATATATGGATGCTTTATTTGTTTGTTACTAAACAATCCAACATGCCAACTAATGACTATATTATCCCATGCCTAGAGTTGTAATATGATTGTCGGGCCTAAATTCCTCGACTCTTGATATCTACCATGTGTAGATCCTTGTATAAATGTACTAGTATGCAAGGTCCCCGTGCAAAAATTGTCGATGAATCCATCAACTCCATCATCATGCCAATCAACGCCAACTAAAAATGCCTCCCAATCTTATCAGTGCAACAAAATGCCAGCTTTGATAAGAGCCATCAAATAGATAGATATCCGCTTTATCTCATCATCCTCTATACACTTTGCAAGGTGCACTTTGCTAAACTCTCTCTGTGGATCTCATCCACTCCAACTAATGTACGTATATGAGCTTAGATGTGTGATGGTATCCCATCCCACAATATCAACCTACCTTGCATCGACACTTTCAAAGCATCTGCTACACATCCTCTAGTGTGACAGTCATCTCTCCTATCGAAATTATGAATATATGCAAATCGTTGTGCTATCACTCAACAAAAAAGTCAAACAACGTATGATCTAATTTAATCTCTCGACATCTATGTTGCATATGCCAACTCTATCACCTCAACACGCCACATGATGCTCTCCACTATGTGCAAGTCATCGGTTTCTCGAACGCTCTCAATCGTGAATGTCTACTCCTAACCTCCAATAGCCCTAACATCTCTTACAATATATCTAAAACAAGATCGGTGCTTTCTAACCAATTTTGCTAAATTTCTACAAACTATCCTAGGTCATTTCCCTCAAAATCATGTTGATGCACCCACATCCGGAGTTAACGAACCACATGCATGGTAGAGAATTCACTTTCATGCTAGTGCATTCAACCGTGTGTGCACACACTCACATGCACACCAACGCACTTTTTCATGCTTGCACACTTATTGGCATGCTAGCGCATGTAATTTTATGCTAGCGAAAGGATGTTGATGTTAACGCACTTCACGAGGTTATGCTAATGCCCCTAATTCCATGCGCTAACATTATTTTCATGTTTTCTACTAACTAAAATGCGTTATTACATAAATGCACTTAAATGATTAAAAAAATCATTTACTTACCGTAAAGACACCACTAGGACCCCATCTATATAACCAAACTCGATCCATGCGATGTTTAAGTGCGAGAAACTATGCCATCTCTCTCGCGAACTCGGAGCTCAAAATTATCTCTAACCTATTGTGAAAATACTATAGTAGACAGGGAAAATTTTAAGGAACCCCCCTAAAAAAAACTTAAAGAAATTGTGGCAAATATGACCAGAACTAGATTCACTACGTTGGCAAATTATCTACAATCGGTGTTTGTGGTATTGGCGAAATAGAATACATTTTTAAGGAAATTTTGGATGGGGGCGACAAATAGAGCCTTGAATATTTTTATCCTTTTTCACCCACCTAACCTCACCAAAATATGATTATGAGAATTCCAAAATGAAGTGCACAAGAGAGACCTTTCTAATAAGACCGATTTTGTATAATTTGGATTTCTCTGGAGAAAGTTATGGCCATTTGAAGTTTTGCAGGTTGGGATGAATAGGAAGTTGACACGTGGTGATTGACAGCTTCTGGTTGGTATTAGGCGTGCCTTTCCTACATGTTTATTTCCTTGGACTTCCCACATGTCAACCTTTGATTGGTTACGGGGTCGGGCCCGTTGGTGCAAGAGGGGTTGGTGGACTCGAAACTCTATCAATGCGGCTTATTCCATGGGTTGGAGTCTGCTAAGCCCATCATTTTGTGGTTTTCCAGAATGGCGACATGTGTCTCAGTGAATGAGACCAAAGGACCAAGAAGGTTCCATGGATTTCTTGGTGAATCCAAGAATGTTTTAAAATCTTTTCTCGTCGATCACGTGGTGATTTAATAAAAATATACGTTGGGATTGAAGATTCATCGGTTATTTGAATGTGAAAAATACTTGTTTGTGGAATTTTTGGGTGAAATGTGGTCACTGCCATGATTGTAAAAATAGCCAAATTCATATTCCTGAATTCCTACTATTCACCAAATTACAAATATTCGCCACTAAAATTTTCCATGAGAAGCAAAAATGACCAATGATTTTTGCTCCCACCCACCCTTCTATTTAAACCCTTCTTATAAACCCTAATTCACATCCCTAGACCCTAATTTTAGTCTTTGACCCTTTGTTTCTTATTCTTAGAGTTTGTTTTTCCCATCTATCACATTAACAATATTTTATTACTCCTATTATTAGCGATTTGTCCACCACTTTATTCGTCATCCATCACGCTCGAGGGACACTCTTTACCACAATCCGGACCCAGCTAGGGCATCCAAATGTTTAATTCGTAATAACACTTTAAAAAGGTCAAATGTAGACACCTTAAAAATACCCATTACACATCTAATATTCACAAAGAATATTTGGAACCTATTACACTTATACCCCATTCATAGGATTAATTAATTAATCCTATCACTCTCATTATACATCCCTTACCCCATTAGCTAATTTAATATCAAAATAATTAAATAAATCATCCACCTATCCATTTCCACCTCATCTCAACTCACTTCCACCTCACTAGTTGACATCTCAAGTTGACTAAAAAATCATGACTAAGGCTAAAAATCATTAATTATATTCAAGAAGACAAGTTTAAATTAAATAAAATCATAGATTTGAGTTAACTAAAACATATCCCTTGAGTCATGGCTTTCCCAATTAGAGCAAAATCTAAAACTTACACCACTTTTTAGGTGAATAAAACAAAAAGACATGAAATATTAATTCAAAGTAAATATTCAAAAGATATGCCACCTTTGCAGGACTCCATGGCAACTCACCTAATTACGCTCAAAATAGTAATTTATCTTTCCATTCAAATCGAAACTCGAAAAATCATTCCAATCATGCTTTAGTCACCTCGTATTAGAAAATCAATCACACAAATAAAATCTTTGGGATTTTCTTCCTCAATTACAAATAAACACTCATTCAGCCCATTAATCATCTTTAGAAGCTTAAGAATCTATGTTGTTATTGTATCAAATTAAAATTCAATTTTACACACCGTTATCTTTAATCATTTGATCAAAGAATCCATCAATTAATTCAACCATTCATTTACATTGCTCGTAGCTGAAATCTACTTCCATTTGAGACATTTTTTGGAGCAAACACATCCAATTGATCATGGAGATTCAACAAGCTTGGTGCTTATTTCCAAGATTTATTCAATCTCATCCGAGGTTGCGAGGACATACAAAGGGAGAATTAGGTTTGCACATTGTGTTTGATTTCTTTCATTATTTTGTATTTTCTCATATATGCAACTAGAGGGAGAGTGATGTAAAGTACTATGATTTTGGTGATTTAAAGGTATTGATGCTTTATATTACCAAAGTTACATGACATGATAATTTCGAGAGAGGCTTGGTAAAGGAATGCATCCTTATTTTCTTCCTCTACTCTAAATCACTCCTCACAATATAAACCTATTTTATTGGATTCTATAGCCAAATACATTTCTTTATTTTAAATCACTATACATATCGCAACAAGAAAGGATTTCTTTTAATGAAAACTAGGTAGATATCTGATCAAAAAATTATTCCCGCATTGGTTAGTTGGCTTGGTCCACGGTGTAGACATAAAATCACGCACTTGGGTACATTTCTAGGTCCTAAAAGCATGATTGCATTCATATGATTCCTAAGCGATAAAAACTAGTAATTTTCTTGACATTGAGCCTCCTTTCTATATTTCTTAATTTTTATTTGGTCTTACACACACCCTACAACCCAATCCGAACTTTATTTCTTTATTTTTATCACTCTAGACACGGTGCCCGGGCGCCCTCATCCGTCTAGGTGCCCCCGACCTCTTTTTATCTTACTCGCTCTTTTTAGGCTTCTTTTATCTTTTGGGCATCTTATTTTTTTGTGTCAGCCTTCCAGTTGTCAATTACAAAATTCAACTAAGGGAATCATATAAATACAAAGATATGTGACCAAAATAAAGGACCAAACTCTAAGAATCTATTATCATCACCTAAGGTTGCATCCAAAGGCATAAAAAACATCCATCTAGCACTCATACAAGGGACAAGGGACTATAATTTTCTACATACACTTCATAGGAAGGGGAAGTTCATTTTTCCATCCACACATCTATTTACATTGGTACATCTAGTTATCACCCGCTATCACGTGCACTTGCACAAGGGCTTCCTAGGGCACGATTCTATCACACACACACACAAGAACTACATGGAGTCTGAGATGTAGTGCAACGCTCGGTCGTAAGTTCATTCAGTTGAGTGATTTCGGGTTGATCGACTCCCCATATTGCATCTTTTATTTTGGGATTTGATGTAGTTTGAGGGTTTTACAGGTCATCATCTCTTTGCGGAGTTACTGGGGAAAAGTTTGTGATCATATTGTAACATACATGTGACCAACAAAGACAATCGACGACCACCTTGTGATACCAAAAAAACCAAGTTCTGAGCTCCTGTGTAGTCACAAGCACCTAATAGAGGTCTATGACACCTAGATGCCCTCGCCTGCCCCAAGTGTCCTAGTCCAGGTTCATCCAACAACTCCAAAATTTACGAGCAACACAATTATGACAATTTACCCTTCTTGTTCACCAGTTTTCCAGTCCATATCATTTATAGGGATATCGCAAAATCCACTAGGTCATTATTTCCCTCTCTTGCAATTAGGGTTTCATATTTCATTAGCTTATTACTTGTGTTGAATTTGTACTATAATATTCATTTATCATATGTGAATCTGTAATATTAGGGTTTAACACTTATATAATTTTTGTAAAATCATTTAGTGAACCCCACTCGTGATCGATCTTTGAGATCCTTCTTTTACACATTTCTATTTCTTTTGTGGCTCCTAAGGTTCGTCAAATCTCTTTGCATGAATTACTTTGATAGCATCCACCTTATAAAGATGTTCTTCAAATATCCCTAGACACCATGTATCTTCCTAGAGATATGCCACCGCTTTCAAGTGAGTGCCATTTTAGATCGCCTCTCGACATGACCCTAGCCTTCGTGATCCTCCATCCAACTAGCCAATATTAGAGTCAATTTAGGATTTGAATTCTTTATTTCAAGACAAAATTCAAGCTATGGAATCAATGATTATATCTCTTAAATCTAAAATTCAAAATCTCAAAGATGTTTCTCAATCTAATGCTAGGTATTCTTCTACATCTCATCCTTATTCTATGTCTTCTACATGTACGCATATCGGTGCACCTCAAGATTTACTATTAATGATACCTCTCAAGTTTGACTTAAATGCTAAGCAACATGACATTCTTCTTGAGCTTCTTAAGCATAATTTTATCCGCTTGCCATCTACTCATTACTATCCTCCTTATCGGCTCGCAAAATATCAAGGACATCCATATTGCAATTATAATTGATTAATGGACATAATGACAATGATTCCACAAATTGGCGACCTTAAGAATCATGGTCTCATTTCATTTGCTACACAAAATCTGCTACATATTCATCTCCAAGTGATACATCCCAATGGGTTCCTAAATCGATTCATCTATGACTAATGAGCATCATGTTATCACTTCTAATGTGCCTTCTTCGATCACTCAAGCATTGCCTACGCAACCCACTCCTACTAAGCAATCACCTCTCAAGGTCCGTCCTCCATCACCTCCTCCTACTAAGTCTTCTACAACGTCACCAACTCCTAAGCAACCTCCTCTAAAAATTGGTCCAACACCTCCTCCTCTCAAGTCTTCTACATCGTTATCAATCCCAGATAAACTACCACCATTCAAGATTCCTCCCCACCCTACTCCGTTGTCGCATCCAATTAAATTTGTCAAGAAAAATATTCCTTACATTGATGGTTGGGACACATTTCAAACACCACCATAGATCATCATTTACACTTGGGGGCATCAAAATCATTCTTCCCCCTTTCTAACATCACTTGGCTACCATTTATACTATCATGCTTTGTGCTTCATACTTCCTATTTCTAAGCATTAATCTTACATAAATTGATACACAAATTGTATTATCATACTACCCTATGACACACTCTTGTGCTAAGGTTCACACTTGATTGTTGAGGGCATACTACATCCATGAACCTCACACAATACACATTTCACGCTATGCATTTCACGATACATATTTCTAGCACTCCATTCTCAAACACCATAAAATCACGATCTATAATCTACGCTCTATGCTTCATTGATCTATCTATCTAGCGCACATTATCAAACCATTTCTCGATGACACACTCTTGTTTTACGGTTCATTGTTGATTGTTGAGGATTCTTTTATAAATGAACCTCATATCCATTGAGGCACGGTGCTCCTCATATCTTGTTTTTAGACTCATCCATATCTATTGGGGCACGTTGCTCCTATCAAATTCACATTGCATATCATTCCATCTCACTCATTCACAACATATTACATATCTTGGTTGTATTTATTCTTGCTTACTTATGCTTACATGTACACTTTGTTTTCCATGCTAGATAAATATTTAGTATGTCATTATCTCTTCTATATACACATGCGCATTCACTTGTTCTCTAGTTGTGAATATAGACTTTCTACAGATCTTTACATGCAACAATGATGTTTGGCACTATACCTCTTACCAATCCCACCGAGGCTCCTGGGGGAATCTACATTTACTACTCTTACACATCACATGTGTTATTGTTTCATTATATACTACTTCATATTCTTACTAGCACATTACTTTCTATTGATCTATACACGCTTTGACATACTCTTTATCTTTCTAACATGCTAACGAGTGCTTCATGTGCATTATTGCTTTACAAGACTATTTTCCACCATGGTTATTTGATACTTTTCTTGTTATTGTTTTTCATTGATTGATATTGTATGTTATTGTTTGTGGACTATGCCCTTTGTCTTGTATGCACATTGTATGTTTTTGGCCACTTCGGCCCTAATTATTTTGTGACATTGTGAGCGATGTCCCATGTTTGAAACCCAATTTTTGTAGTCCATCTTGTATGCACACTTGTTTTTACACTATTTTTCTATTACATGTTTGCTAATTTTCTACTATGTTATAAAGTTGATCTAATGGTTGTAAATGAATGGCTAAAGTGCCCTAAGTGTTTATTTAAGTATAGAGCTATATATCTAAAGCTGAAGGAAACTAGGGTTAGAAACTAGAATTGGGGGATAAGAAGATTGGGAGAATTGTAAGAAGAATTCTTGGTGAGAGATTAGAGAAGCTTGTGAGAGGAAAAGTATTGTACATCGTGTAAGGTGTGGAAGATTACAGATCTTCAATTGTACAACCTCTGGAATAATATATTGGTTGTTTCTTGGTGGACGTAGCCCACACTGGGTGAACCATGTTATATCTTGTGTATTTTCTTTTGTTGGTTATTTCTATGTTTATTGCTTGTATGCTTTAATCTATGATATATATCTATATAACCGGTTTGGTCTAACCCAACAACTGGTATCAGAGCTTTGTTTGAGGGTTGTGTGTGTTGACAGATTTACTCACAGGGATTTCTGATTGAGTGGGAGCACAACAATGGTAGAAGATAGTAAATACAAAGTAGAGAAATTTGAAGGCCGTAATTATCAACTATGGAAGATGTAGGTGGAGGATTATCTGTATCAGAGAGATCTATATTTACCGTTGGATGAGAAGGAAAGGCCTACAAAGATGACTGATGAAGAATGGAATATTCTTGATAGAAAGGCTCTGGGATCTATAAGATTGAGTCTGGCAACATCTGTGGCTTGAATATAATAGAAGCAACAACCACGGTAGAATTAATGAAAGCTTTAGCTAATTTATATGAAAAACCAAGTGCATCGAATAAAGTTTATTTGATGAAGAAATTGTTTAATTCTAAAATGCAAGAAGGTGGATCTATGTCTAATCATTTGAATGATTTCGTTCTATTGTAAATCAATTAAAATCGGTTAATATCCCTTTTGAGGATGAAGTGAAAGCATTGTTATTCTTGTGTTCTTTTCAGATAGTTGGGATAATTTGGTAATGGTTGTTAGTAATACAACATCTACTACTAATATTTTGAAGTTTGATGATGTGATTGGTATAATTCTAAATGAAGAAATACACATAGGAAAATTTTCAGGAGAATCATCATTTGGGAATGCTTTGAATGTAGAAAGCAGAGGAAGGAAAAAGGAGAGATCAAGAGCAAGAGTAATGGGAAATCAAAGTCTAAGAGTGGCAGATCTAAATCCAAGAGGTAGAGGAATAACCTGTTGGAATTGTGGAAAGAAAGGACATGCAAAGAAGGATTGTTGGTTCAAGGAAAACAAAGAGAATGTACCAGAGAAAGGTAAAGAGGAAAATGTAGCATCAAAGGTAATGCAAGATGCCCTTATTCTCTCCTTGGATAATAAAATTGAATCATGGGTTTTAGATTCAGGAGCTTCTTTCCATGCTACCCCTAATAAGGGTTATTTAGAAATTATGTCTAGGTAATTTTGGGCATGTTTATTTAGGAGATGATGAACCATGCAATATTACTGGTAAAGGTGAAGTTCATCTTAAATTGTAGAAATGGAAATACATGGATATTGAAAGATGTGAGGCATGTGCCAAGCCTCAGGAGAAATCTTATTTCTGCAGGACAATTAGGTGAAGATGGATGCATGGTTACATTCACAACCGATTCTTGGAAAGTTTCCAAGGGAGCTCTTGTTGTAGCAAGAGGAAAGAAGGTAGGAACATTATATTTGTCTACCTGTATTACTGATTCCTTTTTTGTTTTATCTACTTCAGATTTAGATGCAAGCATGTGGCATAATCGGCTAGGCCATATGAGTAAGAAGGGAATGCAGATCTTAAAGGAAAAGGGTAAGTTATCAGATTTGAAAGATGTAGATCTTGATTTCTGTGAGCATTGTATATTTGGAAAGAAAAAGAAAGTGAGGTTTCTTAAAGTTGGGGCAACAAAAAGAAGGAGCAGAAATTGGAGCTTGTGCACTCAGATGTGTGGGGACCAGCCCAAGTAGCTTCTCATGGAGGATCCCAATACTATGTGACTTTTATTGATGATGCCACAAGAAAGGTATGGGTTTATTGTATTAAATGTAAATATGATGTTTTTGAAACATTTAAAAGATGGAAAGCCCTTATAGAAAATCAAACTAATTTGAAGTTGAAGTGCCTTAGATCTGACAATGGTGGTGAGTACTACAACAAGGTTTTCAATGATTATTGTTTAGTGAATGGAATACACGAGAGAAAGAATGGTTCCTAGAACTCCACAGGAGAATGGAGTGGCAGAAAGAATGAACAAAACTATTATGGAACGTGCTAGAAGCATGAGGATACATGTTGGATTACCCTTGTAGTTTTGGGTAGAAGCAGTAGATACAATGGTATATTTGATCAACCGGGCCCCTCAAGTGCACTGAATGGTGGAATACCAGAAGAAGCATGGACTGGAAAAGAGGTAGATCTTTCTTATTTTCTTAGAGTATTTGGTTTAGAAGATTTTGTGCATGTTGATAAAGAAAATAGGAAGAAGTTGGATGCTAAATCCAAGAGATGCACTTTCATTGGTTATGGTTTTGGTGATTTTGGATTCTAGTTTTGGGATTTAGAAGATGCTAAGATTGTTAGGAGTCGTAACATTGATTGGAATGAAAAGAGAATGTACAGAGGATCAGTTTTGGTACCCAAGAATGAACCGGGTGAAGAGTTTGTTGAGAAAAGTGCATTCTCATATTTAAAACAAAAATCCACAGACACGGTGCGGTCGGGGTGTGGTGTCAGGTAGTCGAGATAGATTCGGATCGGTTAGGTGAACTAACATCGGCTATAGAGGAACCGGCATGGCTATTACATCAGTGACAATGGATCGCGACATTCGGTTTGTCATAGATTTGGACACAAATGTCAGGAGGTCTAGAATGAGCCTCAGGCACCCCAAATTTTTGTAAGAAGGTCTCAAAGAGTAAGTAAACCTCTAGAAAGATTTACTCTTCATTATTTTATCTTTTATTGATTGATAGTGGTGAACCAGAAAGTTTTGAAGAAGCAATGCAACAGGATACCCACATTGAGTGGGAGCATGACATGGATGAGGAGATGGATTCCTTGAAACAGAACCAGACATGGGATTTGGTCAAGTTTCCAATAGGTAAGAGGACATTGCAGAACAAGTGGGTTTATAGGATCAAGGAGGAAGAGGGTGGACAAAAAAGATACAAAGCAAGGCTTGTGGTAAAAGGATTTTGCACAAAAACTAGGTATTGATTTTGGTGAGATATTTTCTCCTGTTGTTAAAATGACTTCCATCCTGTATTATTTTGAGTTTAGTTGCAGTAGAAGATTTGCATTTAGAACAACTTGATGTTAAGATGACTTTCCTTCATGGTGATTTGGAGGAGGAGATCTATATGAATCAACCACTTGGTTATGAAGTCAAGGGTAAGGAGAAACATGTGTGTAGGTTGAAAAAGAGCTTGTATGGGCTCAAACAAGCTCCAAGGCAATGGTATATGAGGTTTGACAATTTTATGCATGATCATGGTTATATGAGATGTGGATCTGACCATTGTGTTTATTTCAAGAAGCTTGAAAATGGAGCTATATATTTTTTTTTGTATGTGGATGATATGCTTATTGTAGGATCTAGTATGCAAGACATTGGTGAGCTTAAAGAAAAATTAGCTCACACATTTGCAATGAAGGATTTGGGAGCTGCAAAGAAAATCCTTGGCATGCAAATTCATAGAGACAGAAGAAGAACAAGAAATTGTATTTGTCTCAGGAGGATTATATCAATAAGGTGTTGAAAAGATTTAAAATGTAGGATGCAAAACCTGTAGGTACACCTATGGTTGGACACTTTAAATTGAGCAAAGATCAATGTCCTACATCACATGAGGAGGTGAGTACATGACATGAGTTCCATATGCTTCAACAGTTGGAAGTCTTATGTATGTTATGGTTTGTACCAGACCAGACATTACACAAGAAGTGGGAGTTGTGAGTAGATTTATGGCCAATCAGGTAAAGAGCATTGGAAAGTAGTCTAATGGATTCTCAGGTATTTGAGAGGGACATCCGACATGCAGTTATGTTATGGAGGGTAGATATACTACTTTACGGGGCTATGTTGATTCAGATATGGTTGGAGATTTGGATGGTAGGAGAAGCACCACTGGATATGTATTCACAGTAGGTGGGATGACAATTAGTTAGATTTTGAGATTGCAGAAGGTTGTGGCCTTGTCTACTATAAAGGTTGAGTATGTTGTAGCTACTAAAGGCTAGAAAAAGAGATGATATGGATGAGAAAGTTCATGGAAGAGTTGGGAAAGGAGAAAGAGGATTGTAGATTGTATAAGTGATAGTCAAAGTGTAATTCATTTGGAAAAGAACTCAACATTTCATTCAAGAACGAAACACATTAGTTGAGATATCACTTCATATGACAAGTGTTGGAGGATGGGAAAGCTGAAGTTAGAGAAAATTCATACAAATGAGAACCCTGTGGATATGCTAATGAAGCCATTGGAAAAGGAGAAGTTGGAGCTACACTCCACTTCTGTTGGTCTTGAGTTTGAGACTTGAAGAGGAAGAAACAAAGCCAAGAGAGGAACCAAGGATGGAGTTGTGTGGGATAGTGCAACAATTTATCTCCAAGTGGGAGATTGTTGAGATTGTGGAGCTGAATTGCTTCACAAAGGAGCTTATTTACAACTTGTTTTATAGTTTACATAGTAACCGACATCGGTCGGTTGATCGGCGTTGGTCACCTAACATACTAACTAACATCGGTTGGGACAAACTGACATCGGTTAGGGTAACCGACATCGATTACTGTGTGTGATTGTTTATATTTAAGTCATGAGAATTAGATCTAATCTTTGTTATAAAGTTGATCTAATGGTTGTAAATGAATGGCTAAAGTGCCCTAAGTTTGTATAGGCTTATATAAGCTAGGAAACTAGGGTTAGAGGTAAAATCAAGAAGATTGGGAGAATTGTAAGAAGGAATTCTTGGTGAGAGCTTAGAGAAGCTTGTGAGAGGAAAAGTATTGTACATCGTGTAAGGTGTGGAAGATTGCAGATCTTCAATTATACAACCTCTGGAATAATATATTGGTTGTTTCTTTTCACTCTTGGTGTGAGATCACCCCAAAAAAACTACTCTTCTACAACAATTCAAGACATTTTCTATCCTTTTCACTCTTCACGGATTAGGTGCACACTTTCCTTTTACTACTTTTTACATGCATTTACATACTTTTAGGTGCACACTTTCCTTTTACTACTTTTTACATACATTTACATACTTTTACAGAGTTTTCATAATACATGAATTTGATTACTCTTTCACTCTTCTTTTGTAGGTCCGTCCTTAATACACAAAAAGAAACATCCCTACATCAAGCACAACAACATGTATAACACGGTACAACACAATACACTTCACCCCTAGGGTCACTTCCTCTTTCTTAGCTTCCACGCTTCATTTTTATCACTCCACGCTTTCACTTGTCTCCTTGACACGTTATCGCCATCACATTGTACATGGTTATCATGTACACATCTCTTATCTACTTTATATTATCAAGTATTCACTCAACAACATAAAGTGGGGGAAAATGTAGACACAAAATCACACACTTGGGTACATTTCTAGGTCTAAAAGCATACTTACATTCATATGATTCCTAAGCGAGAAAACTAGTAATTGGTACTTTATCATTGGGTCTCTTTTCGTATTTCTTGCTTTCTCTTTGGTTTTACACACCCTACGGCCATGATCGAACACTTTCGCTTTATATTTTATCACTCAAGACACACAATGCCCGATGCCAGACGCCTCGTCCTCATACGGGTGCCCCACCTCTTTCTATCTTACTCACTCTTTTTGGGCTTATTTTATCTTTTGGGCATCTTATTTTCTTATGGGTCAACCTTATAATGTCAATGACAAAATTCAACCAAAGGAATCATATAAATAGAAAGCTATGTGACCAAAATAAAGGACCAAGCTCTAAACATCATTATCATCACCCAAGGTTGCATCAAAGGCATCTAAGAGCATCAAAAAAGACATCCATCTAGCACTCATCTGAGGGACACAAGGCGCATTTTTGCATACACTTCATAGGAAGGAGAAGTTCATTTCCATCCACACATCTATTACATTGGTACATCTAACTATCACCCTTTATCATGTGCACTTGCACAAGGGCTTCCTATGGCACTATTCTACCACACACGCACAAGAACTACATGGAGTCTGAGATGTAGTGCAACACTTAGTCGTAAGTTCACTTAGTCGGGTGACTATCGAGGGTCAATCGACTCCCCTATTGCATCTTTTCTTTTGGGATTTGATGTAGTTTGAGGGTTTTGCAGGTCATCATCTCTTTGCAGGTTACATGCGAATTTTGTGATTATAGTGCAACATATAAACGACCAACAACGACTATCAACGACCACCTTGCGACACCAGAAAAACTAGATTCCTAGCTCCTGCTTGTGATCCACGGGCGCCAATAGAGGTCTTTGGCACCTAGGCGCCCTTGCCCTAGTCTAGGCTCATCCGAAACTGACTCCGAGAATTTATCGAGCACAATTGCAACAATCTGCCCTTCTTGTTCACTAGTTTCCGGTCCAAATCAGTTCCTCGGATAGCGCAAAATCAACTAAGTCATTCTTTCCCTCTCTTGCACTTAGGGTTTCATATTGTATTAGCTTATTGCTTGTGTCGAATATGTATTTTAATATTCATTTATCATACGTGACTTTGCAATATTAGGGTTTAATGCTTATACAATTTTTTGTTAAATCACACAGTAACATATAAACCCCAATATATCATGATTCTTATGTCAATAGAGATGACACTATAATAGAAGTGACCCTCTTAATAACACAAAGATTGATTGGTCGTGGGATGAATATGTTTGAGTATGTTTACTTGCTCAAGTCTTCCCTTCTTTAACGCATCTTAAAATTACTTCTTGAAAAACTCAAAAAAATCTTTATACTTCATACTTGAGTTAATGCACGACTCCCCTCTTTAGCACATCTTGAAATTGCTTCTTTAGAAAACTACAAAAAAATCTTTATATTTCATACCCAAATTAATGGAGAACTCTAAAAAAAAAAGCTTCAAACACTTCATCTTTTTTTCCCTTATTTTTTATTAGATAACATCTTCCACACCATCATTCATCATGAGCATTACACTACAACCCATTTGATAATACGTGGGTTTGAGCTGGGCCACCCGTTGAATTTTTCCTCCGCATTTTAATTTATATGATTCATGAAATAAATATACATGCACCCACGATAGGTAAGACAATTTTTTTGTAATTGTAAATATATACACTGTATATGCGCCCATGGTCTCGCAGAGGAGGCGGAGGCGGCACGATGGAGACGAAGAAGGCAAATGCGACAATGATTGATGGAGATCCCAGCGCTGCCATCGCTCACAATCCCTACACATACACACAGGTAAGCTAAATAATATATTCAGTGCTCATGCAGATATTCCATTGACGTTTAAACAGTCGCCAGTGTGCATATATACACCAGTAGTATTAGCAGGTCAATGCCGTCCATTATGCCTATGCGGCGTAAGAAATGGACGGAAGAAGAAGAAGAAACGCTAATCAACAAATATGGCGAGATGCTTGAGAGTGGGGTTTTGGCAAAAATGAAAACAAGGGAGCGAAAATTTCAGCCCATTGCCGCCCATGTTAACATGATGCACCATGCACAGGATCCAATTGCTTTTCCCTGGCAATGGACCTGGAAGGATGCCTCCACAAAGGTGCAGAATATGCGGCACCAGTACCTTGGGGTTAAGCAGAAAATCAGAAAAATTGTTAACAGTATTGATTCGGGGGAGAGGGAGGAGTATGACTGGGCGGAGGGCTTGACGCACTGGTCTAATTTTTTTGAAGTATAAGGACGTGTTTGGTGATGTGGAGCTTGATTTTGGTGACATCGGTGGGCAGGGGAATGGTGGGAGGAATTTGGGGGTTTTTAATGGGAGGGGCCGGTCGAGGTCGAGGATTGGTAATCAGGTGGGGCTCATGGAGGATGGATCGTTTATGAGGAATATAGGGCTTGATGGGAGCCAGGTGAGTGGGCTTTTAGGGCTCAGGTTAGGGTTTGAATATGATGGCGACGAAGGAGATGAACATGGGATGAAGGAGGAGGCGGTGGGGAGGAGTACGAGTACGAGGAGGCAGAACAGAATGCTGAGTGTAGTAGGAAGAAGAAGAGGTTTGTTAGGGATGGATTTGGTGGCGGAGGAGTGGGAAAGGGCTGTGCTGGTAGCGTGGAGTCGAGGGTTTTGGCTTTTCTCTCTAACCAGTTTACTCAATTGAGAGAGAGGGAGTTGAGGCGGGAAGAGGTGGAGTTAGAGCGGGAGCGGGAGAGGCAGAAGAGGGAGATTTTGATAGCAGAGGCGGACGCGGAGAGGGAGAGGGAAAGGGAGGAGTGGGAAAAGGAGAGGGAAGAGCAGGAGCAGATGAGGGAGAAGGAGAGGGAAGAGAGGTTTCAGATGTGGGAGAGCAGGGTGAAGGAGCGGGAGGCAAGGGAGCAGCAGAGAAGGGAGGAGGAAATGAGAAGGGAGAGTGAGTGGGAAGAGAGGATGGAGCAGCGGAGATTGGAATGGAGGAAGGCGATGGAGACGATGACGAGGGAGCATCAGGCTGCGTTGGTGCAACTTCAGGCGCAGATAATGCAGAGTCAGCAGAATGTTATCACACAGCTGCTTGGGACTCTTTTGCAGTTTTCTGGCCAGGCCGGCGACTTGTCTGATCACACTGGGGCAGGTAATCCTTTTGTCTCACAGATTCTTCAAAGTTTGCAACACTGTGGTGGGAGTGGGATTGTTCCGAGTGGAAACAGGGGTGCAGGAGGAAGCAATGATAATCAATTTATTGTAGACGGATGACCAGTCTGAGTGGTCTCTTAGCACTCAAAATTCGAGACAAGTGATTCAATGTAACTACTATCCTTTATTGGAACCATTAAATATTTTATTATTGAAACCATAAAATGTTTCATTGTCACATTGAGCTTGGGCAATATGAGTGCAATCTATCCCTGCATATACATCAGTTTGGCTGACATTAGACACTCTCAAGAATGCAAAGAACAGTTAGTGATAGAGATGTATGTACTTCAGTCTATACTTATTTGGTAATTAGCTATTTGCCTGATGCATACGATATTCATTTGGTTTTTTTGCATGTTTAACATGCACGGGTGCTACTTGAAATGTAATTGCATACTTCATTAGTGATCTATTTGGAGATAATTTGAAAGCTTCATATTCTGTTGTGCAACTACAGTGACCACCTATACTCACTCAATTTAAGTTGTTTTACTTGAACTACCCAAAATTAGAAACCATGAAAGACTTGTAGTTATCAATGTTTCAGATTAAGATTTGGATCAACGTTGTAGGAAGAGCTTTAATTCTCTAGAGGTTGAGGCTTTTTCATTGTGAAAGATAACAAGTTTTTATAAATACCTTAATTTTTACAACTTCAAAATTTCTCATACTCCCAATTAGTACAGATATCTTAAATATCGATTTAAAAAATGCCGATAGATGTTGATCTCAAGGCTTTTATCTTGGATTATGCACATACCGCATTGATTAATACTTCCATTACCTTCTCCGAACATTTCTCACTGACTGCTGACAAATGAAATCAATCCAGCTGCACCAATATGTCGGGCTCAAAAATCTTTCCAAGAAAAAAGGGGCTCCAAACTCCACCGTATGGTCAAGATATTACAATATTTGATTGACTTCTCAAAGCAAAAAGAAAGACCTTTAGGCCTTAAGTGACAGTCAAATGAACGCTAAATTTAAGATTGAAATTACCTCGTGATGGTCAAATGGATGTCAAATTAAATGTTGTAGTTAATTGTTTATGCACAGAAATTACAGCTCCCCATTACCACCCTTGGCTGACATTATGGAATGCCTATCAGTGTAAATAGAGCAACACTGTTTGTATTGGGATACCATCAGCGGAATAGCAAGCAATGGAAAATTATCTCTAGCTAGTAAGTCAGTTCTGTTTTGCAAATTACTTTTGATATCATTTAAGATCAGATATTTATTTGAATTTGTAACTTTTATTTGGTTTCCTTCTTATTGGGGCTTCAAGAAGCTGTCGTAAAAGATCTAAAGTAGCTAACTTGAATTCTTGGACTCTTCCAGGTAATGGAATGATAACTGGACAGAGTATCATGCCAGTTTCTTTTATGAGGTTGAATAGAGAGGTATGGGTTTTAAACCATGCAATTTTGTTTCCTAATTATTTGCAAATTGTGTTGGTGAACCTGTATCTTGGTGGCTTATATGTTTGAATATGATCATATAAATGTACCATATCTCTTTATTGAATGGGAATTTGTACCAGGAAAGGTCATTTGAAGCAGGAAAAATCAAAGTTATGGTGGGCTTGCACATGGAAAGGTTGAACATTGAAGGATGGGCTTTTGATTCCTCTATTTATACTGCTTGGTTTTCTAATCATGAATAAATTGTTATATGCGGTATAGAGTTTTCTAAGTTCTTTGTGAGACTTCTGTACAGACAGACCCATGGATTGAATTTCAGTTTTGAACTGGCATGTTCAAGAAGTGATTCAGATATGATCATCACTCTGTGCCCTTGTTCCTTGCCTTCCTTTGCAATGATCTTTTCACTGATTACTTCATTTTTATTCTCCGCGATGATTTCATGGTGGGATTAATTAGTACTGAAGTACTCAACCTGTCTTTTAATTTATGTGGAATTGATAAGGGTTCATCTTTAGTTGACTGCATAGTAAGATCAAAGTTATGGTGAAGCTTGACATGGAAAGATTGAACATTGAAGGATGGGTTTCTGATTCCTCTATTTATACTGCTTGATTTCCAATGTTTCAGATCTCTCTACTGAATCCATCTTCGGAAAGAGAAGATTGAAGCTAACTGTAATTTATGTGGAATTGTTTTCAATTAGAGATATTTCAGAGTTTGAACAAGATTTGATAATAGTTTTCCTTTCATCTTCTAGCTGGGATTGGCTACAATTCATATATTTCGTTATTCCAGTCTTAATGACAACACAGTTCATATATTGTTAATTGGAGGGCTCAAAGTTTGCAGTAGTGGGAAAAACCAGTCCGATGGGAGAGCACCAAAGGATCATGCAGATTTCTTTTATCATTGTGTAATTCTACGACAAAGGATGATCTAAAATGTGGCTTCATTGAGCTCCAATCATAAACTGAATAAGTAAAAGCTTATGAACAAGAACATTTTCCCAGGCAACTAAGGAGTTTTATCCTGTTTTTACAGGCTTGTCTACGAGAACATAAGAAATTTTACCTTTTTGAACTTGTGGTGAGGGACTTGTTAATGAAATTGCAACTTTCCAACTTATGCTACTCAAATTTATCAGTGATGAATTGAAAGCTTTAAATAGCCTACATCTTGGCAAGCTCTGTAACATGATTTTTGTTTGACAACAAATAGAACTCACAAAGTCGTAGTTCCTGAATTCTTATTCAAACAAAAGAATTACATGTTTTGTTGTATATATATTACATTATCTTCCTGTCATTCAGGGAAAATGATCTAATTGAATCAACAGTTTGTTGAATTTTGAAGAATGAAATTTACAAAGCAGATTGAGCACTTCAAATTTTCAACAGTGATTGTATTGAGGCTTTACCCTAATGTGAAGTGCAGTTGTGTAGTGCATAAGCAAAAATATAGTTTAGCATGTGTCAAAAGTGATTTAAAAATGTATCCTGTAATACCCCAAACATTAGAAACCCCAAAGGATCAATCGAGATTCAGGGAATAGAAGTTTTTTCTAAGCGGGAAATTGGGTGATGCAACTGGTCCCAACCCATGAAGGAGAAACTGTCAAAACAAATGAATTCAAAAGTTCAAATTCAGCTTATTGTGAAGTATTGAACTGCACAGAAAGTAGCAGTCCACTATCGAATTATTATGTGGAGAGGCATTCTACTAAAGGCAGACAAGGTTGTAATGGAGTGCGTTGTTCACTTTTATTCTTGACATTAAATTTGACGTTCATTTGACTTTCACGTGTCATTTCATTTATAAATTTGACTTCTATTGGACTATCAAATAATTTTGTTTCTTTTTTTTCTTGGAGAAGTCAATCAAAAAATAGTAATATCTTGGCCATGTAGTAATGTTTGGGTCTTTTTTTCTTGAATAGATATTTTTGAGACCGACACAATCGTGTAGCTAAATTATTCTATTTGCCACAAATCAACGGGAAATTGATAGAGAATTTAATGAAGTTGTTGATCAAGTAGATATTACTTAGTGATTTCATTGTTCCGGGTAAAGGAAGCACTTCGCTAGGAAGAGCAAATTTAGAAAAGGAAAATTGAGAGATGAGAGGATCTTGAGGAAAATAGCCTATTCATTTAGTGCCATTCACTCTTTTCCCAATTCATTCCACTTGGCTCTTCATCGAACAAGTTCAATCGGAAGGGTGAAAATAGTCTATTCATTAAGTGCCATCCACCCTTTTTCCGAATTCATCCCAATTGGCTCTTCATCCAACAAGTTCAATAAGAAGGGTGAAAATAGCCTATTCATCTAGTGCCATCCACCCACTTTTCCCAATTCATTCCACTTGGCTTTTCATCCAACAAGTTAACACGAAAAGGTGAAAATAGCCTATTCATTCAAGTGCCATCCACCCTCTTTTCTCGATTCATCCCACTCAACTTTTCATCCAACGAGTTCATTCGGAAGGATGACTAGATAAACTATGTAAGACCCACCTCCGAGAAATAGAGTGGTAGGGTGATATTTCTATATATACATTTGACATCTTCACCTTGAAATTGTCTCTTAATGCTTTATAAATTGCAAAATTCAAGTGTACATCCCACAACTGATTACACTTATTTGTATAGAGATTTATTCTGCTCTTGTTCCTTTTCTTGTTCCATACCCATTATTGAAGTACAACCACACCAAACAAAAGGTACAAAAATAACACAACTAGGAAACAATTTTGGGAGAGTCTTATATGCACTTTAGAACGGGGTTCTACAACCAACCCAAATTTCCTTATAGCCTACACGTCATAATTCAAAACAACCTAGATTCATATTCCATGCACCCAACTAGTAGTCCATACACCCCACCATGCTCACATCCTCTCCAACAAATTTTAATCAAAATCAAACAAACAATCACATGACAAATAGGAATAACTTGAGAAACGTTGAAGGCTTGAGCTTTGCGACAATGATTTTACATTAGGAGCTTGACATGCTAGGGTGCCACCTCTGGTTACTCCATGTTAATGAAAGTTTGCCCGCCTTCACCTCTATCTTTCTCATGTTCATATCCGGCCACTTTAAATCCAAGAGAGTGAGGAACACGAGGAGTCTCAAGTGTTCTTTTACTTGCCACCTCCAATTTTCTTGAAGCTTTCATGGACGTATTTAAGTACACCAAGGTTATGGATTGATTGTTTTTTTGGTGAGTGGTACAAAGCATTTTCATCCCGCTTAAGCATAGAGAAGGTGGTGGCGCTGGACTTAGCAAGGAGGCCACAAGGTCCTTCACATGCCGCATGATGGCTAGATAATTGTTTTCTCTGTCTTAGGGTTGCCACTTTATCTTTCGTAGGCCTTGTCTCTACTTCCTTTGATACCAAAGTGTCTCGGTTTGCGTACATGGCATTTGTTTCCCAAATTTCTACTCAAAATCCTATAGTATAGCTTTTCGTTTTTCAATGTGGAGGCCATTTTTATTTGAAGGCTTGCAGTAGAAGCCCTTGACCTTTTGCATCATTGTTGCCTATCTTGCCCTCCCCTAGTGCGCTTTTCACCATGGCCAACGTTTTTGGTAGTTAGGCCTTGAAGGTCAACTTATATCTTCTTTCTAAAACAACATCGTTGTAAAGGCATCTTTGAGATTGCCTTACGCCATCTTCTTAAACCTCGATCATAGCTTGACCTCTAGATATCTATAGAGAAGTCATGCGCAGACGCAATTCAAAATGCCAATGGAAAAAAATTGAACGAGCAAGGTAGAGTGCGTAATCTTGAAATTGAGGGGTGTAATAGAAATGTGAGAAGACATCAAAGTTGCCATTAAAGTGCCATGAACATTGGCCCATTACTCTGCAATATCTCGTATGTGCGTGGGGTGAGCCTTCTTTGTCACACGTCACATTCCCAAACATAGTTGCTTATGATCGTTCCCCATCAAAGATTTTGACATAGATTTAATTCTTACTCCATGGTTAAAAATGATCCTTTGTTGGTCTATTTTATCATTCTTATATTTGTTTCCTCGTTTTGTGATTGTAGCCTTAGATGGCAAGGCAATTATGAATTAGGAATGATGGGAGGCCCATTCAATCTTCTGACATCACCCCTATTGAGGCTGTAGTCGGACCATGATCGATGCCAAAATTAGCCAATATGTTAGTTGGATGGTTATGCGCGAGAAACCATGGTCGAATGTGATATTATCAAGCGATGGACCATGGTCCTAGCCATGGCTAGGATACCTTCAATCTTCCAACTTACATCTACTTATTTCTTTCCTTGTTTTGTGATTGTAGCCATAGATGGCGGGCAATCATGAATTAGAAGTGATGGGAGGCCTCTTGATATTTTGGCATTACCTCAACTATGATGCCTTAAATCTTTCAACTTGTGGCTTTTTCTTATTTTGATTGCATTGATGATGAACATCGAATTTTTACAATTATGTTTTTGACACCCTAACTACATTCGGAGTTTTAAGCCTTCTAATAGTGCAATGGCTTCTACCTCATTGTTGGTTGCTTTAGGGATCACATGCTAGGCCTGCACACTCATTCCAACCCAACGAATCCCAAGTTGCCCCCCCATCGACACCATCAAAATTCAATTTGAATAACTTGAGGGAGGCGAGAGAGACCCACTTCATCTTGCGATCGATATGGAAACGTCGTTTCAAAATTTGAGATGCAGATTTATCCTAAAGCTTATTTTGTAATGACATCCTTTCTATTGCCAAATTTCCAAAATAAATGCTTTGGTGGTAAAATTATTACGTAGTTTTCAACTTTTGGTCTAGTCGTCACCATAACAATGGACACAATCTTCCATCATAACATACGGTTTGTTGGACACTATAGTAGTTATCTCTTTATGTTGACATGATACACAAGGGCAAAGGCGTGCATTTTGAATCGGTTATCACTTGGGAACAATTATTTAATCAAGAAAAACCATACGATCCAAGGAGCGGGGGACACACAGTAGAGGCTTTGTTGGGTTGATGGGCGGGCAAGTCAATGATGTGGACATTGCCAACAACAACATTCTGTAGAGTGTCTCAACGAGGTAAGACAATCTAAAGTTAAAACCATGCATGGTGCCTATCCCTCATTGTGCATTCGCGATCAACATGCCGCCCAATTTCGCCTAAAAAATTTGACCCCTCCTTGTCCGGTGTTAAACCCACCACCTCAACTTTCCATGCCTACATCTCACCATTCCATTGCACATTTCATGTTGAAAACATTTAACATTTATTGCGGCGTTGTTAGTAAGGAAACACCACATTCCGTTGTTACTTTTTCCATTAAAACTAACAACCATCTTGAAAAAAGTACTTTTGACCGGACCCGTTTATGGGAACTGCATGAGGGATAGGGTCATTGAATTAAAACAGATACACCAAAGACTCAACTCTAACTCCAACTCACCAATGATTTAGGAGCAGATATTCAACATTGAATCATTGATTGAGGATAGAAACATTTGTTGCATTTGGGGCATCTCAAAGGATTAATTCAAACTTCAACAACCATCAAAGAAAAATCTCAATTACAATTGCCAACGGTTTCAAGACAAGTTGAATTTTATCGAATATGACACTTCATTGTTGGAAAAGTTAAGCTCTCTTTGCATTCTTGACATTTTCTCTACAATTAACAAGAATTGGATAGATGTTTGCTTTGTGGAGCATGCTCTTGGCTATGGTGTAATGCTAATAGACACTCTCCACCTATTCCCAAGCTTTCTATCACTTAGAATATTCTAAATACGTGCTTTTCTTTTACCACAATGTTAATCGACTACTTGTTTTGACTACTTATTTTGGCTAACGTCACTTAGTGTATTCTAATAAACGTCGCCACCTATTGCCAAGCTCTCTATCATTTAAGAGTATTCTAGATCTATGCTTTTCTTTTACCACAATGTTAATCGACTATTTGTTTTGGCTAACACCACTCAAAGATTGATTGGAGTTTCTTATTTACTCATTACTAAAGTTTTTTTAAATTTATAATATAAATTATTAATTTATAAATGGTGTAAAGCTTACTAAGGGCAGATTGGAAATTTCATAATATAACTAGACAATTTAAAATAAGAGGCTACCATTAATATTTGTAGAAGTCAATTATTAGTAGTTAAACTCTATAATACATAATTTTAAGATGTTTGTGTACTTATCAATTATTCGTTCAAATTATGTGTTATTGGTGCATTTTGTCGAGTTATGATGGTGTGTGACTATTTCTTAATCCTCTTTAGCTTTTATCCCCTTTTACTTAGACTTACCCATAGATTGAACCTTTTGGTGTGGAGTGTTAAATACGGTCCTGGGGTGCAGCAGAGGAGCACATTGGAGTGCCCTTGGCATTCTTTTGAGTGTCCACTTTTAGCTTAAGTGTGTTCGCTCACTATTCTAACCTTGTCCAAATTTTTATAGTTGGAAGTTGGTTTGGGCACTAAAAAGTTCGTAATTTGAATTCAATTTGTCTATAAGAACACATGCATTCTAGTTCATTGACAATATACGAATCAATTATCTAAGCACATCATACATTTTAGAGGTTATTTAGTTGTAGAAGCAATTCCAAAATGCATTGAAGAGGCATATCTATTGGGGTGGTAAGGCATGTATGTAGAGGTAATTGAATGAGATTTTATTACGGGTTATGAAGCCACGAGGGAGAGGGGAGCGTCGAGCAAGCAAACATACTCATCATATAACCAATCAACCATTATGTTAGTAGGAGGGCCACTTCCATTGTGGTGTCTCCCCATTGGCATAATGATTATGGTATATTGGGGTTTACATGATGCATTTGTAAGTATTCTAGAGATGATTAGACATCCATTATAGCATTCATTGAAACACAAATTTATGTTTAGACACACCTTAACATTTGTTTCCATACTATTGGATGCATTTCTCATTCAGGGTATTGGTTTATTGTAGGCTCAAAAACATTTTTTTCCTTAACGATTTTTAAGTATTGTTGCCTAATAAGGGAAAGAAGATTTTTCTATTTTGTAGGTGATCATATTGAGTACATAAGAATTTGAGTGAGGTTCTTAAAAACCAAAATTGTTGATCATGGGTTTTGCGGTATGAAAACACAAACACTAGGCTGATTCAAAACACGAGTGAGGCATAAACACAAGTTAACTAGACTAGTGTAAGCATCGGTTGGAACACGTGGTAACACATGAATTATTAATCGTGACCGATGATTAGGGACCACAAATACCATATTGTGCATGTTAGTTTTACTTTTGAAGAACCTTTTGGAAGAAGGAATATTCACATGAATATATTGGTGCAGGAAATCTATATATAGTTAGATCATATTGTAAACAAAAAAATGAGAAAGAAGTGGGAAGAGTAGCGGTAATTGTTCTTAGCTTTGTTTCAAAGTTAGTGATTGAATACCTATTAGGGTTTGATGTGCCATTGATGTGTACACTATCTCGTACTCTTATGATATTTCCTAATATAATGGATGTTTCGTGCATTATGTGATATGTTAGTATTGAATTATTGTGAGTTGTGTTTGTTATGCTATTACATAAGTCTCTTTCCAGACTAACATCCGATCCTCACAATCCTATCGAAAATGAGGTCCTTAAGGCGACTTTACTATGCTTTGGGTGAGAACTTCAAATACAAGCTTGATTGAATATGCCAACACATGAAAATTTCTATTCCTTGAAGTAGAAACTAGACTAACATTTTTATTTCGTTGTGAGGACCTCATTGTATTGGTTGTGAGGGTTTTTGATGTTAGTCATTACTTGGTTAGAAGGATTAGGCTTGATCACAATTTTTGTAAAGAATTTTGCATTGAAACCTTAGGTATGATAGACTAAATTTGTTTGCGAAGCGAAGGTTACGTGATGGAATGGTTTGAGTTGGTATTGGATCTTTGTGGATCAATGTGAGAGTAATGGATTTATGTGTCAAAAGGTCGTTTATACATACTGATTGGAAAATGCAATCTGTTGAGGTTGTCGTTGAGGACTCCCGAGAATATGGAGGGAATTGATTTTACGAATCTTGCATTGAAACCTTAGGAGGACAAGGTTGGCATAACAAAAATTGCATTATGGTGGAAAAAGATCCTTTAAAGAGAGAATTTATGTGAAGCACCCTTGGACATCGAAAGGAGTAAGGTGGGGATATGGAAGTTTCCATAGTGGAAGAACGCAAGATTAGCAAAAGTACTCATTGTAATCCAAATAATTCCCCATTTATTATTTGTATAACTTATTCAAGCTTAGTACGGAGCTTAAAGAGGTGAATCATCTTTTCGAGACGGTTGTGAAGGATGAATTGTGGCTTCAGCATATCGAGGGTTGAACATTTTTTTTTTTGGAGGTTTGAATTTATTACAAAGGAAAATCCACACAATAAAGGAAAAGCCACGTTACAAAGGAAAATCCACGTTAAAGGAAAAGCCGCACAACAAAGGAAAATCCATGCGCAACAAAGGAAAAGCCGTATTCAAAGGAAAGTTTTGCTAACAAATAGAAAATCCATGTTATAAAGGAAAATCCAATTCTATAAAGGAAAAGCCATGCAAAAAGAGGAAAAAAGTTTTTTTGCTTGCAACCCAGATTTCATTTTTAACCTCTTAAATCCATCAAAAGGAAAAATTGGAGTTTGTAAAAGCATGGGAAGGTTAAAAATAGGTGAAAGATCATTATTGGAGCATCTAAAAATGGGGAAAACCATTCTAACCATGAAAACATTTTTTTGTTTTTTCCAAACACGAGGATGTTATTTTTAGCACAATTTGTCAAAAACGAAGCATGGAGAGTTAAAAATAGATGAAAGCATGCAAGGTAAGTTTGTTTCATCATCTAGAAGGTTTAATAATATAACAAAACATGCAAAAATAGAGGAAAAACTATTTTGGGAATGCATATTTTATTTTGGGAACATAATTGGATAAAAGTAAAGTATGGAGATTATTTTTAGAGGAAAAGGAAGAAAATAAAGTAGAATGCACACCCTTCACTCAAAAAGAGTTATTTTGGAGCAAGAAGACAAACCACATATTTTTTTCTATTTTTACAAGTCAGACTTGCATGTCTGGGCTTTTTCTTCTTTCCCCTCTCTCGATTTCTATAAAAGCTTTAGAACACATTGTAAAAATTCTAGCTTCTTCATTCATATTTCTAGAGCAATTCAACCTTTTTGAGTGAGAAAGCAAGGGTCATGAGTGACCTTTGTGCTTATTCCACCTCTTGGAGTAATAAAGGAAGTTTTTACCTTCCTATAATCTATATTTAGTGCATACTCTATTTTAGAATGATTTTATTGTGATGCATGTTTATCCTTGTTTTATTAATTTAACCTTCATGTTTTCATGCATTTTGTTGCCCAATTTTAGGTCATAGATTGTGTTTAACAAGTTATTCACAGGATTTTGTGTGGAGCCATTTGATGCCCCTTCTTGTCTTGTGACAATTCATTCCAAACCCTTATATGAATCACTTTTGCTTTGATATAATCACTTGTAGTTAGTGTATGGTGTGTGTGGTTTCCTTGCTTCATCTGTGTGATTCCAATAAGTCTGAGATCCTCAAAACATTCGGTGTATCACCATTTTTTTAGTTTTTTCTTTTCTTTCTTCTCCCTTTTCCCGACAATTTTTGGTAGAGTAGAGTTAGCCTTAGGAGATAGAAATAGTTTAGGTGTTACACTAGGGGAACCAACCCTCTCTGGAGACTCACTCCAACATATAGGTCACCCAAAACCTAGGAGTGTTTCCATTTTTTCAATTGAAAGGAGAGTTATCACACCATTCTCAAAGGGTGCATTTCAAAGTGACAACAGTTTTTGATGGGACTTTTGTTTAAATTGGGAAAATACAAAATTTGCTAAAGAAGTTGATGTTATTCTTAGCAAATATCAGTGTTTCAAACACAAATATTCAACATCTGGCGACTCCATTGGCTCAAAATCCCATTTTCTCAATCAAGCAAACCATTTCCTCCATCTTTCCATCTTTTTATGAGGTTGTGCAATCATGACTTCAATTCCTCATTGGAATTCCTAGTCCCAAGAGAATTATTACTTCCCCTCCACCTCCTTTTTCCCAAAATCCTCCTCCAAATCAGTATTATAAGCCCTATCATAATGAATATGCCCATGATCCAAACCTTACTAATCCATATGGTTATCCTAATAATCATGGTGTTTTTCAGAGTAGGAATATGCAGATTATGGAAACAATTCCATGCCTAATGATGATTTTCAAATGCAGGTACAACACTTGGAGATAAAAATGGTACAAATGAGGGCAACAAGTTCCATCAAGGCAACCAAGCTTGGATTCAAGGTACCTTACCCATGGGTCCGGTCCTATGCCAAATTGGTATAGCCCTCAAGAGAAGTTAGACTTTATGTCTGAATTGTTACCACAAATATCAGAGTGGAATGAAGAAATGGAAGCTTACCAATATAGTGTTGAGAAACCCTAGTCAATGGGGTAATTCCTCACTATCATCATATAACCCTCCCATTCCTACTTCCCAACCCACACAATCTCAGCCCAAATTTCAAGTTCCTAGCTTTCTTAAAGCCTCTCCTTCCATTCATTCTCCTCCACAAGATCTTACACCTCTCCAATCATCTCAACCATTGCAAAATCAGTTAGCAACCCAACCCACCCCTCCCCTCATATTCCCAAATCCATTTTGGAATGAAACTAATCAACAAATCAGTTTGGAAGAGCAACCAACTAAAGAGCCAAGTGAAGAAGTTCTTAGGAAAAATCTAACAAAATGGAGCTTATAGTTTGAGGACAAACAAATTCCACATTGGTTAAGCCTATAATGAGATTGGGAGTAAATAAAATGAAAAAGAAAGAGTTGATGTTGCAAAGTAGTAGGAGGAAAGAGTGAATATGACTCAGAAAAAGGTTAGAAAATTTTTCTCAAATATACGAATACAACGTAAAGATAATGTTTTGAAGGAGCATATGAATGTTTCTAAGGATCAAGATCAACAATCTTGAGCCTATATCATCTTCTAGTGAAGGAAATAATTCAATAAAAGTTGTTGATTGGTATGATTCTGATATAGAAGATGAGAATGTGCTAACCATCAGAAGGATGTTTCAGGACTAAAGAAACAAATTAGAGCTAGATGAAGGTCAATCTTTAGTAAAATGAAGAAGGATTATTAGGATAACAATGTTTACTAATTGGATGTAATGATCCTCATTGCTAATATAGAAGATTATAAAGGATCGATAAGTTTATCTTTAACATGTAAAAAATAGAATCAGTTAAGAGCTACATCATGATAAGGAGGAAATGATTTCAAATTTTAGATCGAATATTATTTTTGCTAAATGATAAGAGTAAAGATGAAGATAGATTATAGTATGCAAATGATTTTGATTGCTTTACATGTTTGATCCTCATTGCTTTGTAGAAGATTTTAAAGGATCAACAAGTTTATCTTTAGACGAGGAAATATATTAGTTAGAGTTGCATCATGATAAGGAGGAGGATGATTTTAAATTATCAGACTATTTGTTAAATGATAAGAATGAGGAAGAAGAAGTAAAAACACATCCAGTTCATATCAGCTTGTAAACAATCATATAGAGGAGGAAATCAACAAAGAAATTCAAATTCAAAAGGAGTTTTCCTCAAGCATGAACAATAAAGAGGATGAGGTTTTATCAAACTTAGAAGATTCTGATGATGAGGAAGAGCCAATTGAAATTGTAAGTATTCCAAATCCATCATCTATCTTCCTCAATAAAGACTCTCTTGTTATTAAATCTTCTTTGAGCTTGAAAAAGAGTCAAATATGAGGTTGTTTGCAAAGGATGAAGAGAAATGTTTCAGATCAGTCTCCAAACATCCAATATGATCAAGAAAGTGCCTCAAGTACTCCAAATGATGAAGTTACACACAAAGAAGAGGGGAAAAATCAAAAAATCAGTTTATCAGCTATGAGAAACCATGTCCAATCAGGTATTTGGCTAGTTTAGAGCCACAAAGAGTTGTCATCAGTTGTGCTCATTTCAGAGCATAAGAAAGAGCTTCAAGTTGTCAAAAATCAGCCCCAACATCTACAAAGACAAAGTATAGATCCTATAGAGGTGTTTATTCTTTTCTGGACTGATATTTTGAGCAAATCAATGGTGCAAACCATGTCTGCACTTTTACCATGTGATCTAGTTGCAAAATTGATCTCATGGCCACACTTTTTGAGAAAAGGAAGTTATTTCTCCCAACCAGTATGTGGTTTTGTTTAGCTTTCATTTCTCTTTGTTTAGATTAGGAGTAGGCTAGGTTTGTTTCTTGCATAATAAGTGCTTGCATGCACATTGTTTTTCCAGATTTTCATAGTTAGTTGTCTTTTCAATAAGTGCTTGCATGCACATCTTTTCCTTTTGTTAGAGAGTATTTTAGTTGTATTGATTAAGAGGATACACATTTTCAAGGCCAATTGTGTGAAATCTGGAATGTTTTTGTTTCCAAAGGTATTTTTAGTATTCATTGTTCGAAGGTTGCATCAATTAGTACATGACTCCATGCCCAATGGATGCTTTGCTTCAAGGCTATTGGATTTTGTACATCTAGTAGGAAGATGTCCCCGAAAATCACCAAATTGTTATCTATATGATTCCTCATTCTTATTTGTACAACTTATTCAAGCTAAGTCTAAGCTCGGTCAGAAGCTTAAAGAGGCGAATCATCTTTTCAAATAGTTTTGAAAGAGGAATTGTGCTTGACATCAAAGGGTTTTTACATTTAATTTTTTGAAGGTTTGAATTTATTACAAAGGAAAATCATGCATTCAAAGGAAAAGCCACATTCTGAAGGAAAATCGCATTACAAAGGGAAAGCCACATTCCAAGGAAAACCAAAATCATATAACTTAAAAGTAAAAGTTCTTGACGAAAGAAAATCCATGCGATAAAGGAAAAGCCGCATTACAAAGGAAAAGCCATCGATAAAGGAAAAGCTTTTAAATCGATACAAATAAAGGAAAATAAAAAAGTTTTTTCAAAAGTGACCTAGAAATGGCCCGGATTTCATTTTTAACCTCTTAAATCCATCCAAAAGGCAAAATTGGAGTATGTAAAAGCATGTAAGGTTAGAAATAGGTGAAAGATCATTATCGACCATCAAAAGTGGGGAAAACCATTCTAACCATGAAAACATTTTTTTCTTTTTTCCAAACATGAGGATGTTATTTTTAGCACAGTTTGTCAAAAACGAAGCATGGAGAGTTAAAAATAGATGGAAACATGCAAGGTAAGTTTGTTTCATCATCTAGAAGGTTTAAGAATAGAACAAAGCATGTAAAAATAGAGGAAAATCTATTTTGGGAATGCAGATTTTATTTTGGGAAAAATTAGATAAAAACAAAGTATGGAGATTATTTTTAGAGAAAAAGGAAGCAAATAAAGTAGAATGCACGCCTTCACTCAAAAAGAGTTATTTTTGGAGCAAGGAGACAAACCACACAATTTTTTTCCTATTTTTACAAGTCATACTTGCATGTCTGGGATTTTTCTTCTTCTTCCCTCTCTCAAATTTCTATAAAATCTTCAGAACACATTGTAAAAAATATTCTAGCTTCTTCATTCATATTTATGGAGTAATTCAGCCTTTAAGTGAGAAAGCAAGGGTCATGAGTGACTTTTTGTGCTTATTCCACCTCTTGGAGCAATAAAGGAGTTGTTTTTACCTTCCTACAATTTGTATCTAGTGCATACTCTATTTTAGACTGATTTTATATTGTGATACATGTTTATCCTTGTTTTATCAGTTTAATCTTCATGCCTTCATGCAATTTTGTGTCAATTTGCAGGTCATAGATTGTGTTTAATAGGTTGTTTACAGGATTTTTTTATGGAGCCATCTATTTCCCCTTCTTGTCTTGTGACAATTCATTCCAAACCCTTATGTGAATCACTTTTGCTTTGATTCAATCATTTGTAGTTAGTGTATGGTGTGTGTGGCTTCCTTGCTTCATCTATGTGATTCAATAAATTTGAGGTCCTAAAACATTATGACGTATAGCCATATTTTCAGTTTTTCCTTTCCTTTCTTCTCCATTTTCCCCATTATTTTTGGTAGAGTAGAGTTAGCCTTAAGAGATAGTAAATGGTTTAGGTGTTACACTAGGGGAACCAACCCTCTCTGGAGACACACTCCAACATATAGGTCACCCACAAGTAAGGAGTGTTTATATTTTATCAATTTAAAGAAGACTTATCACACCGTTCACCAAAGGGTGCATTTCAAAGTGATAACACTCACCTCAACACAATCAAATACCAAAGCCTTTCAATACATTTTTGTCATTAAGTTAGGGTTTGAGAAAAAGTTTGAGTGGATTTGAACTTAAATAAGTGGATTATGTGTGAAAGAATGAGTTGTAATAGAGTTACTTACCATGAGAGTAATTGTTGGGGTCACGATGTTTGTATTATTGCGAGAAGCGTTTTAGTGAGTCCTACGACCAATTAGTGCTAGTTATTGTTATTATATTGATGTATATGAATGTTGTGATGATGATTCCCAAGTATCACAAGATTGAAGATGCAATCGACCATGTGCATAGGTGTGAAATTGTGTGGTGAACTAAAGGTATAACCTTATTGGAGGTGAAGGGAAGTCACATGATGACCTTGTTTGGAAAAATGCAAACTTGGCATAAAAATATGATCCTCACTAGACTACGTGGACTTTGATGTGTTGAATATTTCCTTCCGAAGGAGTTTCACATCCATGAGTTCAAACAAGAAATTATGTTTTCATTGAAAAAACTAAGCAAAAGTCATCAAAGAGTGTGTGAGAATATGACACATGTTTGAAACCATATTATCAAAGATATCTTATGATTTTCATCCATTCTGACATGTATAGTGGTTTGTGGGAGGGTTGTTAACCTTCTTCCGCATACTGACTTGCGATGAAGAACTTTAAAGATCCATGTGAAGCTCTTGATGAAACTTTACATATAGAAGTTTTTGGTAGTTTTGATGCTAGTATGAGTCTATTTTTGGAGGCACAATCTCTCAATGGAAATCCAACTAAAGAAACTAGTTACTTCCGACATCTAACCATCGGAAAAATTGGAGAGATATTGTATTGGTTACTGATGTGTTTGAGCATAATAAGGAAGAATACATTCGACACAAAATTCAAGTTGCAAAACTTTACTATGAAGTATATGAGGAGGATCATGAGATATGGGACTTCCCCGTGGTTCGGTGCATGAAATGGGTTAAGATAACATGGTATAAAGTTTGAGGATGACACACATGATATGACAAGATCATAATAGAGATTCAAGGTAGGGGTTTCTCCTTCGTATTTCTCACAAAACTAGGTGTATCACAGTCATTTTTTGAATAGAGAGGTGTAAGAAGTGGTGGTCGATTCCAAATCTCACGCTTTAAGTGTGGGCCCTCCGAACACTATCGGAGGGATTATCGAAGTTTTAACTTGTGCACACTATGGGAAGGCCATAAGTTGGAATAATGTATTCATTTGGTAAATAAGATTAAGAAAAGTAAGAAGGATAGATCCACATGAGTTGTGAATGTGGTCTAATGAGGAAGATTTTGAGACATAAGCCGGCGGCCTCATAGGATGTTCGGGACAAAGCAAGGTATACATTAATACATAGAGTGGAGTGAACATACAAACCAAGATTGTCCCATCACTGCAATTGATGTAATGACTTACAAGAATATGGTACCCAAAGCACAAGAAATGATTAGAAATTTATAAAGGGAAGAGCAAGTTGCTTGGGAAATTAAAGCGAATATGAAGAAAGCAACACGAAGGCCCTAATGTTGAAAAAAATTATAGATTTAATCGATATTTTTGTGACGATCAAGTAGGAATGCATGTTGTCCTTGTTGAAGACTTGGATTTATTATACTCAGAGGATACACAAGAAGATGTTATTATGATCTGAAATATTTGTGTATTGTGAATGAGATGGGTTATGAAAAGTAATTTTTGTAAGCATAGATCAATGGATGGGATATGAAGAATGTATTGATTGATGCTTGAGATAAGGTAAATACTCTAACTAAAGATTCGTGGAGAATCTTAGAAATTGTGCATTGGATCTCATATCAAATCTATTGATAATGGAAAATTAGACCATGATAAGACCCATTGGGATTTTGTGCGGAGAAAAGGTAGATATTATGGAAGTGATGTTTGGTACAAATTTTAAGGTGATCGAGATCACAAAAGGACAATCATCCTACTTTTCTTGGTCACCCTTGCTTACTATGATAATCATATGAATATGAGGTTCAAGAAGAGAGTAATTTTTTTGATATGGATAGACAAAGGGTTGTGATACCCCTCGATGATTTGATGGGACCCCAATATGGTGAGAGTGTACATATAAATGAATAAATTAACAATATCTCTAAGGTAATAACACAAGATAAGAAATACCTTGACCTGTAATATGATGGTAAGTTGGATTTGGTAGAGTGAGAATTCAATATTGGATACTATAGTATTACCCGATGAAACATGGTTATGGAAGAGTATGAAGTCCTTTGGCTGGAAATGCGCTAAAAGTTATGAAATGGCGAAAGAAGATAGAGATGATAGTTAAAATAGGTGATTCAAATCACAAAGGACAATCATCCTACTTTGCTTGGTCACCCTTGGTGCTATGATAATCATACAAATACAAGGTTCAAGAAGAGAGTAATGAATTTTGAAAAGGATGGATAAAGGGTTGTGATACCCCTCGAGGATTTGATGGGACCCTGATACGGTGAAAGTGTAAATATGTGATTTAATTTAATTTGAATTAAATTTAATTTAGGTAACTATTGTAGTGTATGATGTATAAGTGATAAAATATAGTAAAGATGTAAGCAAACACACATGTACAAATGTGAAAACCTAAGCAAAAGAGGGAAATAGAGAGACTTAGCTTATTCTTGAGCAATCCGAGAGTGACTTGGGTAGGTGAACAACTAAAACAAATTGAGAAGAGTTTCATTAATTATTAGTGGAGGTTACGAAACTTAGGAATGTGCAGCACAAGAATGCTCATGGGAGGACATGAGTTCTGGGCGCTAGTGTCCGCATTACGAATGCTAGTGTCTTTGTGAATGATTTGGATATGGCCTCTTATGTGTAGGAGGAGCTTTGATGTTAGTCTCTGTTTGTCACTCTAGTTTTGCTCCTTGATGTTTGAATGTACTTGTAACCTCTGAAATAAGTTGTCTACTTGCACTTTAAAATTTAGTGAGTCGAATTAACACATCACAAAGATTATCTTATATTAATCATCTGCTCCAATTTTACAATATGAGGAGGGATATTATATAGCCATTGGAATAGAAAAGCAACCTCCTACAAACCAGGAAGTCACACAACCAAACAACCCGTTAATAGTTTTACGGGTATAACAAAAATATATTGTTGAAACAATATAACAAACCTATATTATTAATAATGAGTTATAATACGACTCATATTAATAATATTACAATATACACACATAATTAAATAATGTGAGCACTATATATTTCCTAACATTCCCCCTTAGTGCGAACATGGGAGAAAAACAATTGCACTTCTTCGCACTTCTTTGCCCGTGCATGCTCATGATCTATATGGTTTTCTAGGATAGCCAACAACCTCAACATGGATGGTTTTACAGGACATCCAACAACCTCAACAAGGATGGTTTTACAGGACAACCAACAACCTCAACATGGATGGTTTTACAGGACAACCAACAACCCCAACATGGATGGTTTTACAAGACAACCAACAAGCCCAACAAGGATGGTTTTACATGACAACCAACAACCTCAACAAGGATGGTTTTACAGGACAACCAATAACCCAAATATCATGATGCTACTTTTCCTTTGTGCTTTCGTCTGTCCACTATGTTTTTCCTTTAGGGAATTATGTAGGAAAAAATTCTCACTAAATACAAATCGAAAAGAGGGAAAAGTGAAAATGGAACATTGAAACCATGTTCCCCCCCTCAATGTGAAATTTCCACTTATTCAATATAAAATAGGAACTCGAAATCAAATGTCGACACACAAGCGAAAAAAGCTGCAACTACGAAATAAAAATCAAACTCACATACACACTTTGTCACCAAAACTTCGTGTGGCCTCATCATTGGTGTTGGAGAGAGGTCATTGATTGACCTCTAACCTCATGTGCCTCATCCTCCAAAGTATACGATTTGCTAACTTAGCCGAGATGTGATCATAAAGCACAATTACAACTCGGACACAAATTCCACTAAAAATACATTCATGAGGTAAATTTTTTTACAATTTTGACTATAAATTACTTATGAATACACAAATTTGATGACACAAACTATGACATTACAATGAAATTTATAATCATGAAAAAATATGACATGAATTTCATAATAGACTAACCTATATATGAATTTGACCATTTGAAAAAACATTAGACATTAACATAAACAAAAGGACTTTGATTATATTGACCTTCAACAATGAGACTAATGATAATGGACACTTCTAAATATTTGGACTCTTAAAATGACTATTGAGGAATTTTGACAGGAATACTCTTTTGACACACATTAAAAATTAACACTAAAGACACCAATATAATTTTGACACTTGATTTTTGATCAGAATAATAGTATTAAGTGAAGAAAATGATTTAGACCGACGACACACAAATTTGGAGTGTTATCTAAAAATGCAAATCAACTTAACTCATGAACTTTGATCTAAACAATAAACATTGACTCATTATGATCATGACACGTACCTTGTACTTTATTGAAAACTATAATCAACCACCATGAATTTATCTAACAGTCTTTTATCAAATATCAACGAATGAAAGCTATTTGACCAAAAGATGTCTTCGATGCAGGAATTTCTACCAAACCATCCACTATGTTGCACACTTGCACATGGATATGTGGAGACACGTGTCAAGTATTATTTTATCCGTTGATATATCGAGTCCACTCATATCACAAGGAATATAATGCACGTTGCCCTTGATAACTGCAAATGCAATAGACAGACAGGCCCAAGAGAGTTTAAGCTCAGGTAATGCGACGTGTGGAGGATCCCGAACCAAGTCAGTTGTCTGAGAAGATCAACCACAAATAATGTCGATGCAATTGGATACCCCATTCTTGCCAAATGATACTCATCTTAAAATTTTCAAACGTGAGATATAATCCAGAATGGATCAAAGCGCAGTATTGAAAAAATGAAACGTGGCAATCTCAGTGAACAAAGCAAGATAAAACTCACAACTGGCTGCCAGATATAACAGATCTATGGACTATCAATATTCACCGATAAGCAGATATTCCTAATCCATATTGTGATTGGCACATGAATTTGCTACTCAAGTCGCAACCTTGTATGATCTCCTCCACATGTATAGATACATGATGTGTCTAAACAACCAAATGTGCAGGTTAATTCTTCTTACACTTATTCTCCAGATAATAAGATCTACTTGCTAATGACTAGGATGTGTCTAGATCTCAGACTATCACATTAAAAAAATTGATTGCAAGCAGGCTGTATGGAAATTTTTTGAGAGAAATACGTAAATATATAAAATTGAACTACACACAGATGAAAATCAATGAATACCAATGCGTTTTCAAGACAAAGCCGTATACTTCAAAATTTCATCACTTAGGGCAGTCATGAATTTCAACATGCCCCATCACAACTCAAAAAATCATATTGTAATCAAAATACTTCTCTCACGAACAATCTTCAGAGGAGTTTGATTAACTTAGCTCTGATACCAAATCTAAAATTTGGTTAGAGTCAAATTAGCACAACACAAAGATTATCTTCTATTAATCAACTATGCTCAATTTTACAATATGATGAGGGCTATTATATAACCATTGGAATAGAAAAGAAATCTCCTATAAACCAGGAAGTTACACACAACCAAACAACCCGTTAATAGTTTTACTGGGTATAACAAAATATATTGTTGAAACAATTTAATAAACCTATATTATTAATAATGAGTCATAATACGACCATATTAGTAATATTACAATATACACACATAATTAAATAACATGAGCACTATATATTCCCTAACATGCACATGCCCACAAAACCACATCAAATATAATAAAAATATGTAAAATGTGGAGTCTAAAGGACCTTGAAGGTCACTAGAAGAGTGAACTTACTCGATTCTTGTACCACTACATCTTAGACCCCATGTAGTTCTTATCAGCAGTGTGTGAGATGTTGCCCTAGGATACCCTTGTGTAAGTTGCACAAAATGATATCGTGGATATATCTAGAATGTAGTAATGTATAATATGTGTGGATGGAATATAATAGACTTCCCGTCCTATGAAGTGTATGTAAAAGTGATGCAACCCTTGTCCCTTGTATGGATGCTAGATGGATGCATTTGAATTTCTTTAGTGCCTTTGGAATGCAAGATTAGGTGATGATAGTAATGCTTAGTGCTTTGGTCCTTATTTTGAGAAGTAACTAAGTACATATATATGATTCACTGTAGACACCTACAATTGTAATAAGCAATTTTAATACGTAAATGACGACACTTATAATATATTCTTAATTAATTACTACCACTAATCTAAATCAATAAATCACCATTTATTGAACCAATTTCCTCTCTTAAATCTCCAAATCATACTAAATTTCTTCTAATAAGCTTCTATAAGCTTACCCTTTCTATTAATTAATCACCTTTGATTAATTAAACCCCTTTCAACTCCCACAAAGTGCACATACTTTATTAAACATACATGACCTTTGTATTTCCTCTTTGGGGTTTATCCCACATTCATCAAATTTGCTAGCCTTTTCTTAAACTAAAAAGCTATATAAGAAACCCTCCTCCTTACCTTTCTTCTTACACCTTATTTTCCCTAGAGTAAACTATAGGCATTTTGATCTTGAGCCATTCTCCATTGAAGGAAATAGCTTCTCCATCTTGCATCCATTCTCTCAAATTGAAGAGCATGGGAAGATCCAAAAATGGCCTTGTAGCCATTTTTTGGTGAGATTCATCTTCAAATATTGAGGAAACCACTCCATTTTGATTGCTAAAGTGATCTAAATAGGTTCATTTGTTATTAGCAATCTAGAGAGTAAGAAATAACTTAGCATTTATTTGAGATTGTTCATGCATTGAAGAAGTTGTTTCTCATAAGCTCTTATCTTGATGGTTCTATAGTAGGTTTGATTTTTGCTTTGAAGCTACTAGGTGTTAGCTTCTTTAGATTAGCATGGAAAATTTACATATGAGCACATTTGGCACGCTGGTGGGATGGATCCTTAGTCCCTTGCATTTGATTTTAAGCTTTTTGTTCTTTATCTCATTTTTAACTAACCCTTATTATGCACATGTGAAATATTTTGAATTCCTTAGGGTATTTTACTAACTTTACATGTGTTGAGTTACTCTTATAGGTTTAATTGTGATGGGTTGTTGTTAATTTTGGGCTAAGAGATCAAATTTTTAACCTTTTTGAAGTTTTTGCATCAGTTTCCATATTTTTGATGTCATTCCAGTACACATGCAAGTGTGAGGCTTCCCTGCGTATGCATCTTAGGGTCATATCCATTGAGTAGGGTGCGCTATTATCATGTAGTTCACGTATGTCTTATCTTTGCTCATGCCACATAGGTTTCTCTCTATCACACGCATACGTTACATTTTTTTAACCTCTCTGTGTTGCTTTGTCATGCACTACACACGTTTTCTAGGTCTACGTAGGTGCCTCTCTCTGCCCATGCACATGCATCATTTATGTTCTTTGTTATCTATTTTCTTATCAGACATGCATGTACATATATGCTTTAGGGTCCATGTTTTTATCTCTCTAGCCATATATGTGTTGTTTATTTGTATCTCTTTTTTTTTCAGAGTCATGCATTGTTTTAGAACCATGGATATGTTGTTGTTAGGGGGCATGCATAGTGTTATAAGGTCCACGTAGTAGTGTTAAAAAGTCCACGCATGTGTGATTTTTGAAGTTTGGGCACTATTTTTCAAGTTTGCAAAATTTTGATCTTTTATTTGCTAACATCTTGTAGGTTTTGGAAGCTAACTATTGTTTTGTAGGATATATTGATCATGTTTTTTGCTAACTTGTTTGAATGAGTTTAATGAATGTCTTGTTTTCATTTTCTAGGATAGAGTTGTGTATGCTCTTCCCTCACACCTTCTAGGTGATCTTGGGAATTAGAAACAACTCTAATCCTTTTTCACGCTTTCAAAACACTTCATTAAAATTCATGGTTAAGGGAATGAACAAAAATTTGGTTAAAATGAGTTGCTTATGCATTTGAGTTACAAGTTTTTCCATTGGCAATATAGTAGGGTTAATTGTTGTGTATGCTCTTCTCTTACATCTTAGATGATCTTGAGAATAAAAACAACATTTTATCCTCTTTCATGATGTTTTGATCATTTGGAAAACTATTAACCTTTACATGCAGGACCAAAAATACACTTGTCAAAGAATCAAGATCTAAACCAATACTAATACAATTTGTTGTAGGTTTCCAATGGTGTACAAAACCACACTAAGATAAAAGATAAAAAAACACCACATTCAAAACACTATATTTGCAAGGTTTCGATTAAGAGCTATGGCTCATCTACTTAAAATGGGGAAGTGCCTTGGCATAAGCCATCATAACCCATGAGGATGCCCCCAGAACCCCAAAGTAGTCCACACAAGAGGGAACCTTGTGGATGAAATGGGAAGCACTCCGCTTACCTACTTGACTAGTACACCTTGAAATATTAGCGTCAAAATTATCTTCACGTGACCCCAGTGAAAATACAACTGAACACATTTATTGCTCATTATATCGAAGGGGGTAAAGTAAATCTAGGATACTCCAAGGTTTATTCAATGTGACTTCCTTGAAAACCACGCTCGCACAGAGATAATTTGTGACACCTAGAGAGAGAACCAATTAGGAAGCCATTTTCATCTTGGAGCCAACTTGACCGACTCAAAGCCAATCATGTTTCAAAGAGCTCTCACAAAGCAAGAAATTTTTTGGAGTCAAAACCTTGTTAGTCGAACAAGGGGAGAGTCCATTAAAGTTTGAGCCAAGTGTCATTCATCATGAAATTTGTGAAGTGTTACTTTGTCTTAGTTTTTCACTTGTCATAAGATGAGGTGAAACTTTTTTCTAAAGTGAAGCCAAGTATTTTTCAACCCCACTTGATCTACTCCTTTTTTTTTGTTTTGATATTTTGGATCAAAATAAAGCATACATACGTAGTGTTACTTGATTGATATGTCCACCACTTTTGCACCCATTTACATTCATCCTTGCTTGAGACTGGATGGTAAATGTTGAAAGTGTGTTGGTACATCTTCTCATCTTGATAGCCATTTGATCTTGATACCCATATCAAGATTTCATCATAGTTAGGCTTGATTCATCATTGACCTTCCTTTGAAGTGTTATGTTTGCATCACCTTGATACAATTTTGATACTTACATCTTGTTTCTCGTAAACTTGATTTAAGTGTCTAGATTGTACCATTACGTTGCTCACATCTTAACAATTCCTTGGTATACTTTGGCCTTGTTTCTTTTCAAACATTACCTCAAACCTTGAAAAAGTTTTGTTACTTTTTTCATGTCGTATCAATATTATTTGATACTAATATCTTTCTTTTCCAAAAAGCTTGATTAAATGTATCTAAGTGGTATTGTTGCATTGCTCACACTTGTAACTTCCTTTTTGGGATTTAGGCCTTGTTTGTATCTAAATGAGTTATAGTATACTTTGATTGGAAGTCACTTCAACCCCTTGTTAATACTTATGCCTTGTTTATTTTAAACTTGACTTAAGTGTTGACATTGTGTTGATCATCTTGCGTCAAACTACCATTGAGACACATTTTACATAGGGAGTATTTCTTGTAGATTGGATTTGTTTTCCGAACTTGTGTGATTGTTCCTTGTGATTTCATCTTGTAGACTTTTTTTCTAGGACAATATTTTTTGATCCTTTGATCCTTTGGTTCTTTCATTTGACATTTACACTTGCAACTTGTTGTCCAAACCTTTGATTATCAAAATTTAAATTGTTCATCCTATGTTCATTTTTGTTTTCCTTAGATTCCTTTTTCAAAATCACAAACATTCCATATTAAAAATATATTGGTTGTATGTTATCCTCCTCGAATCAACATGGAACTTCCTTCCATTTGAAGGAGTTCAATCACACTATATAGGTCTAGGAATTTGGACCCAACGATGCCAACAATGACTAATTATCACATGGTTCCTCACACTTATGACAATAAGGAACCTAGGTTTAGGAATTCACATCAAAATACACCCATCATGACTAAACCTGATTGGTTCTTCATGCTTAGAGAACCCATTTAAATACCCCTTTCCCCACCTTCATCTCATAGTCGGTGGTATGATTCTAATGATTCTAATCCATGTTATTCTTTGATTCTAATCCAAACTATTCTTCTATTCCTCTCAATCTTCTAAGGATTCTAATCCAAACTATTTTCGATTCTAGGTCTTTTGAGCTTCATCCAATCAAATTTCTTTAAGGAATAATCAATCACCTAAATGGTTTTCCTCCTCTAAGGATTTCAAGCATCAAAATTCTCCCTCATCATTCATCTAATTTGACTCCTTGATTGGTCCTCCTTTTCTTTAGAGAGGACCCCTTTATCTCACCCTTTCCAACAATGTCTCCTCCTTTTCAAGATTCATGACTCCAAATCCCTCTTCTTTTGATTCTCTAATTGACTTTGATGATTCATGGTCCTCCCTTATTTCTAGGATTCCCTTTATCAATCACCTCATCAACCTCTTTCCTCTTCAAAGATCCATGTCACTCAAAAAATCAACCATTTTCTCAATCCCTCTAATCTAAAATTTCCCTAATCATGATCAATTTTCGTCCACTGCAATCCACCTCTTTGATCCTCTTACTTGCTAAGATATCCATTTTCTAGGAAAACCAATACCAACCCATTCCAAATCTACATCTTCTTTCCTTTGAGACAACATAAATCAAATCTACTTTGTCTCTTGAGTCATTATTCTATCATCATCAAACATATTCTAAATCTTCCACACTTGTTGGACCCCTTTCTTCTAATCAACCTTTATCATCCTCAACAAAACCCATACCGATTGATTTATTTAGAATGAAGAAGCAATCTAGAGAATTCATGGGGCTACATGATGACATCCCTCTAGAGGACCATGAGAAAGGATTCTCTTTTGACCTCAATGCATTCACGTATTATTGTGGGGAAGAGGTTGATTCTTTTTTTTAAAAAATAGAGGAAGATCCTAAGATCATCAAACTTGATCCTCCTCTTATTCTTCCATCTTCACATTCCCCATTACATGGAGAAATCATGGGTCTATCATTGATCTTTGGCCTATCTTCTCATCACCCAATCATTCTTTACTTACATATCATGATTCCTCAATCACAATCTCACCTTGGGTCACCTCTCGGGTAGCCCATCATCTCATCTTTTCTATGTGGGTCACCTCTGGTAGCCATTTATTCTTTGGCCAGTAGCAGTATTCATCTCTTATATTTTGGGACACCCTAGTAGCCCATTATCTTCTATTCTTGGGCCATGCTCCTAGTAGCCCCATCATCTTCTATATGGGACACCTACCTAGTATCATCCCATCTATTCTTCTATATGGGCCACATGTCCTAGTAGTCCCTCCTCATCTTCTATCTATGGGACACCTCTGGGTAGCCCATCATCTTCTATACTTGGGCCACATCCTAGTATCCCTTCATCTTCTATCTATGGGACACCTCTGGTAGCCCATTTTCTTCCATCTTGGGCCACATCCTAGTATCTCTTCATCTTCTATATGTGGCTCACCTCCCGGTAGCCCATCCTCTTCAATCTTGGACCATATCCTCTTCATCCATCATATCATCCTTCTATCAATAACTGGGGAAAGCCCACCATCATTCCTCACATTCTCTCATCAATCCTAAACATCCACTTTCTTCTCCCACTTCTGGGATCAAAAAATCACACATTAGCTTATATGAAACCAAAAACAATTTCTTCATCAAGCTAAGATCAAAAATATGAAGAGCTCCAAAGCTCCCAACAAGTCAAACAACCATAAAGTTAAAAATCAAATGTGATTCAAGAATGCACACCAACACAAACCATCAAGTATGGTACAAAGTGCAGAAACCTATGGATAGGGAACTCAAGATCCCACATACAAAATCCATGTTGAAAGATAAGTCACAATCACTTATCGAATATGATCTCACTACGATCATCGAGATTAGAGATAATATCACTCTTGATAAGAAAAAACTCCTAGTCTCCCTTATCAAATAAATCACAAACATTGTTGTTGGATCTTATCACACAGAGTGACAGGAACTTCCCATCAATGTTGGTTTAATTTTCCCTTCAAAAAAAAAATTCTAAAAAAACAAAAAAAAAAAAAAAAAAAAATTCAAAAATACAAAAAAGAGAAAACATTAAAACAAAAAAATCAAAGGTACAAAGATCAAACATTGTAATTAGGTATTACATACACATGGATGTTCTTTTTCCTTTCATTCCATTCATTCTCGTAAGTCTCCCACCATTTTCATCCTTTGATGATATTTTTGTTAGTCTATTTACACTCATTGTGTGACATTTATCTCTATGGTATCCATTTGACCTTGGTCTTTCATCACCTTAGTAAATTAAAGAACGAATGACCTCTTAGAGATCTTATCACTATCTACATCTAATAAACTTTTGAAGAAATTTTGGACATATTTTTGACACTAGCCAATGTCATCATCACAATCACTTCCACATCCTTCCATCAAGCCATCATGTGGTTCTTAACCCTTATCAAAAAATCAAGAGAGATGAAATAATTTTTCAGAAAGAAAAAAAAAATAAATCAAAAATAAAAATCAAAAAAGAAATCAATATATAACTCTCTCTTGGGGTATTTCCAATATCTATATCAGGGCTATGGACACCTTGGCTAGTAATAGAGAAATTTTGTGACTAGAATCAAATACATCTCCGTTGGGGCTATGGATGCCTGGATGGAAGCGGAGAAATGTACGACTCTCCTTCCACCCTCCATTCACAAATCAACTTTCAAAATAAATCATTCCTACACATTGGCTAGTTTTTCTCACTTATTGCCTATCAAATCTTCACTTCAAGAGTAATTAATTTCCATGTGCACACACTAGATCTCTATGAGAAAACAGATTAGTATGTTACCAAGTGTTTTTTGGACCTTGTTCAAACTCTTACTTTAGTCTATTATTTCTCATGATTTTTGCCTTTGGATAATCACCTTTTCATCACCAATATTCTAGCTACATTTTTCATATCCTTCCATAGCATTCATACTTTTCTTCTACTTTATTCAGAACATCCATGTGTATAAGATTTCCTTTTTACCATGTTTACGGGAACCTTTGTCCCCTTTTAATAAAACAATATTCTACTTCTTTTTCTATCATATGTTTCTTGGCTAGCTTACCTTTGGGGCACACTTTCTCCTTCTTAACTTCATTGGTTTTGTTCATCATCATGTTGAACATATCCATCTTGCCTTGATCTGACATATCTTCTTCTTGTATATATGTGAAGATTTTCCTTTGTACATTCCCATCTAACACTTGGGGCATCTTCACATCTTCACTTTCTTATACATACGCGTGGCATTTCCCTTGTACATTTCCCATCTCGCTAGGGAATCCACATTTCTTTCTTTCCTTGTACATAACTTCAAAAATTTTATAAAATCATAAAAAAATTCAAATATGGTTTGATAATCCCAAAACATTAGAAAACCATCTCAAAAAAACAAAAACATATATAACACTGTTCTCAAAACAAAAAAATGTAAAATATGTATAATTTCTTCCTTGTAAAAAACATAGTAGTGCTTTTCTTACTTGACTATTTGACACCTATTTTGTTTTACATTTTGTCCACCTGGAAATTAGCTTTACTTACTTGCTTTATACATTTTGTATAGTGTGTTTCTTAACATACTTCTTAGATTGATCTATTCTTTCTTGATTAGATTCATTCTTGCTTGTTTATATCAGTGTGTTTTGCATGCTTGTTTATATATTTGTACATAGTTGTGTTGTCAAATTGTTTAGTGTGTATATTTGGTAGATTTGTTAACTTTTTCTTGTGCTTGTTTGTTACTTGTACATTGTTTGTTATCACATCATCATCTCATCTATATATCATCACATCTAACATCACATACATCATATATATCATCAATAACACACATATATATCATCATGAAAATAAACATCCAACATGTATGCTAAGCTACTATCATCCTACCATATCACCAATGGGGTAATAGGGACCACCTCTTGTCCCCCTCCCAATATCAAAAATTAAAAATGTGGACAATCATAAGTATCTCAAAAAACAATGTGATATCATCTAATGTTATCTCATAAATCAAACACATGTGATATAATCATACATCATAATAAATTCCATCATCATATACATGTAAATATGTCAAAATGTCAATGTCCATATACAATGTGTCTCAATACATAATCATTAGATACAATGTATGCCATCATGGGCATGGATAAAAAATGTGCCTTCATATTAAGGCATAATAAAAAAATACATATACATCATGTCAAAAGTGTGCCTTCATATCGAGGCATACATAAAAAAGATACATATGTACATATATCATCAAATAACATGAGTCAAATCTGAATCTCTCCTATCTATGGACTATCGAGGTCTCCCCTGATGGAGGCATATGTGATGGCCCCAAAAAGCCCCCATGTGTGATCGAGACTAAAGGTTTCTCTAATGATCTAACTAATGAGATGGTCTCTGTGACTGGATCAAGGACCGATCACCATTGCCAACTATACTAATATGGAGCCCTTTGATCCATAGATCTAACATGATATGAATGGTATAACATCATGTAATATGTGGCCTCCCAGTAATTGAGGCACACTCAAGAACCATCTCTGGGACTCCTATTGCCTCCCCGACTATTAGATAGTATCATGCTCTACACAGGAGGACACCGGCTAACTTAGTTTGTAGTTGATTATGATCTCTCTCTCCACTATATGAGTTATCTCTTAGCTTTGGAATTAAGGCAGATATATACTACTACCTCAAGATGGTAAATCCCCTTGGAACTCCTAATGATCTTCTAGGAGGTGATGGTACTCTATATAGGCCTCTCTCCATCCTCCTTCTTTGGGGCTGATCCCGTGGCGGTGACCCCCATCCATCTCCATCTCCATCCATCTCCACCTCCATCTCCACCTCCATCTACTCCACCTCCTCCATCCCACCCATGATGATAAGATGAGCGGATGTGTGGTGGACCTACTGCATGTGGCATATGATAAAGGCACATGTGGTATCTAAATATGTATTTGTGACATCTATGCATGAGGATAATCATCACCTACTTAAAGGCTCTATGTGGGCCAAATAGATGCAATGGTATATATACTCCAAACCTATTACACTAATGATCTCTGTACTGAGAATGGTATTTGACCTATGGACCCGTCCCCCTCCCTGTCCCTATCTGGACACCTGTTGTACTAACTGCACCGAGCTTAGCTCTACGAGATTTCCTATAATCCCTCTGTAGCTTTGTAACCCCCAACATCTATAGCACCTCTGGGATAATCAATCTCCTGGGAGCACTTGTGATATACCATTGTGATAGTCTATTGTCTCCCTAGATATCCATAATATGTCAAAGGTACCCATGGTTGGGGCACCATCTACTTTCAAAACTATCTCTAGCTCATTGGGGCCTAATGAGGGCTAATGTCAAATGTCTCTCCTAGATGGTGCAACCGTAACACATCATTCATCACCAGGATACCTAAATACAATGTAACAAAATTCCTATGGACATGATCCACTCTATACCACTCATGATATAATCTTGGTTTACCAATCAGAAAGTGCTCAACCGACTGCTACACTAAGCTCCCACAACATCCTCAAGGCCACTAATAGGCTCTATAGGGGTGCCATGTAACCATGCGCAAAAATGTAACTCATCAAAGGCACATCGGTAAAATTATATCTCCAATGTAACCCCGAATGTCATCACCAATCGATGCCCATCCCATCATCGAGGGCTCATCTGAGGAGCCCAAATCGAAGTAATCTCTTAGGGGCGACCAATGGAAATATGGTCCCATGACCATTTATGTAGAAAATTAGTTGGGCCCATGGTCTTCTAACCATGGTAGGTAATAAGATGAAGATCCCAATATAAATGTGTAAGTAAACATTATCCCCCTAGCAATATCTCTCTCTCGTTGATCAATCCATGATAACTCCAATCAGGCCCAATGGAAAGGAGGTACCCATCTTGTTAGGAAGTAAAATGTCACTCTAATAAGAGCCATCAAGTATACAAGCTACATGAGATAGTCGAAGATCATCAAAGCACCTATATAATGAAATTCCATACCCTTAGGTATGTCGAGAGGCCAAACATCTCAACAAGACACTATGTGTAATATGGGCATCATCCCCATCATACTCTATAAGTCATTGGCCCTGGATCAGAACTCTAAGAATCCACCACACATCCTCCAATGTGATGGTCATCTCACTAGTAATGAAGCGAAAGCACTGACTCTCATTGTGCCATCTCTTAGCTAAGGCTATCAGGATGTGATCTAAAGTAATCTATGGCATCTGTGCCACGTATGAAAGTCTGAGTCACATCTAAGTCATCTCCGTAGATATTCTCATGCCGAGTAAAGGTTCTCCTAGAAAGAATGCAAGCCTAGCATGCCACTCATCGTGTGTCTCAAGATGGGTAGGTTGATCTACAAGATCAAGAAAAACACTTATTAACATCATTTCTTCTAACACACATAACATCTAATTTTCTTCTATTCATCCCTACATGTTCTTCTAAAATTCTCCTAATTTCTTCTAAAGGTTACTTTCTTACAAAACTTGCTTTCAACTCTGCTTTATGTGCCTAGTGCATGTGCTCCCCTTCTACATGCGTGCATATTTTTAGATATGCCCCCCTACTAACACACTATGTTAGTGTAGCATACACGTGCTCCCTATTCGCGCATGTGTACCCCACATCACATATGCGCCCACGTATCTACCCATCCTATCCTAGTGTTTACGTGACCCTTTTCATGCATACATGCCCCGATGCATGTGTGTCCCCTCCACACATGTATGCCCCCAAAACATGTGTGTTCCTAAGGGTAGTGCATGTGTTGTCGTGCACCAAACTAAACTAATTAAAATTAATAAATGAGCTTAAAATGAATTTTTTTTTTTCTTCACATACCTGGGGTCCATCGCTAGGAGGCCGCATGTACTCTCAAATGAGTGTTGCATGTGTACGATCCTGAACTCTTGAGCCATCTCTCTCACGTAGAGAAAAATCAATAGAAAAACTGATAGAGTTTGGTAACAAATAATGAGCCACGATGATTTACCCCCATGGCTTGGTATATATATATGTTGTTTTTACCCCCCGTGGTGATTTTCACTCATCGTGATGGTCATGGGAGGTGATATGATTGATCGTGATCTTTCTTTTTTTTACCACGCCGTGATGATTATTTTTATTAAATAATCATTTTCACCCATTTTTCTACGTTGGGGCATTTTTTTCTACCTAGCACCCCTTTCTTCTCCCTGGGGCATATTTCTTGTTTCCAGGTGATATTTTCTCCTATAATTCTTCTAAAAAAAAAAATCCTAAAAATTTGCAAAAAAAAATCAAAAAATAAAAATTTAAAAAAGCCCCCAATTTTTTGTTGGTAAAAATTGAAAAATCTAAAAACAATGGTAAACTATCTAAAAATCCAAAAATTGTAAAAAATCAAATTTTTTTCAAAAATTGGTAAATGGCATGCACATAGCTAAAATGTGTCAAATGCATTATACTCAAACATCAAAAAAATCATCCTATAAAACATCTTTCTTTGAATCTCACCTGTTCTTATGCGTGACTCATGGATCATTTGGATCTACCCTCCATCAACAAAAGTTGGTTTCTCACTATCTTTGTCTTCCTTTGCACGAACACATTTGCTTGGGTAGTTTTCTAGGAGCACGATTGATTTTCCATTGGACTTCTATGTCCTTCGCTTATTCACCTCACATGTATCCTTCTTGGGGTGCCATTCTTAACCCTTGTCATTAATTCACACAGTTAGAATCAAAGCTTGATAACAAAAACATTTGTGCAACTATCTTGAATGTTGTTTGTTTGAGTATGTGTGTTTGTACTTGTTTCCCTGTTAGGTTAGCTTGTTTACTTTCTTGTATTGCATTACATTTTGTATGTTGCATTGAGTTAGCATTTTAGCAATGAACAAATGTTCGTATTATAGCTTTTCATGTTATTATACACTTTTTTGTTGTATGTGTATATTTTAATAAGGGTGATGATGTAGATCACATGCAATATGATGAAATAAAGTTTTTTTTTACATCAGTTGGATGAAATCTATTTCCATCCCCTTCATCTTCATTTTTCTTCCATATCATTCTCTTCTATCAACATTATTCTTCCAACTCACTTGGGGCAATAGGGATCACCTTTTATCCCCCCTTCCCTCCTTATTCTTCTATCCATTTCCTTCATCTTTTCGATTGTTGATCGACCTCTTTCATCACCCCATCGACACTCGAGGGGGCATCCTTCACTCTACTAATTTTTCTTCTATCCCTTCAAAATTCACTTTTTGTACTTGTCTACTATTTGAAGTGGTGTCACTTATGCCACCCCAAAGAGGGGAAAATGTAGACACCTAGAATTTGGTCAAGCAATTTTAATACTTAAATTGCACTAACTATCCTCTTTCCCGTAAATTGATGACACTTCATCAATAAACCACCATTGTCCCTCTATCATTGTTAATTAATTACATTTCACTAATTAATTAATCCCTCCTATCATTTAGGATGTTATTAACGACCTTTCGTTAATTAATGTTCACTTCTACCTAGGTTAATTAATTACTTCTACTAATCTAAATTAATAAATCACCATTTATTGAACCAATTTCCTCAAATCATAAATTTCCTCTAATAATCTATAAGTACATACCCTTTATTAATTAATAAACCTTTGATTAATTAAACCCTCTTTCAACTCCCACAAAGTGCACATACTTTATTAAACATATATTTGTATTTCCTCTTTGGGGTTTATCCCACATTCATCAAATTGCTAGCCTTCTCGAACTGAAAGCTATATAAGGAACCCTCCTCCTTACCTTTCTTCTTACACCTTATTTTCCCTAGAGTAAACTATAGGCATTTTGATCTTGAGCCATTCTCCATTGAAGGAAATAGCTTCTCCATCTTGCATCCATTCTCTCAAATTGAAGAGCATGGGAAGATCCAAAAATGGCCTTGTAGCCATTTCTTGGTGAGATCTCATCTTCAAATCTTGAGGAAACCACTCCATTTTGATTGCTAAAGTGATCTAAATAGGTTCATTTGTTAGCTAGCAATCTAGAGAGTAAGAAATAACTTAGCATTTAGTTTGAGATTGTTCATGCATTGAAGAAGTTGTTTCTCATAAGCTCTTATCTTGATGGTTCTATAGTAGGTTTGATTTAAGGGCTGCATATCTATTAAGTATGGCGTGCTACATCACATCGATTCCACGTATGTGTCTTCTATGTGACACAAGTGTCTCCTTGTCCGCGCATACGTGACATTTGCTGCTAAACCCTCTGTATTGCTTTGTTAGACCCATGTATCCACTTCTAGGTCTACGCAGGTGCCTCTTTGGCCTCGCATGTGTCATTCTGTGTCCATGCGGTCTATTCTCTACGATGAGACACGTGCATATGCTTCTAAGTCCGCGTGCTTGTCTCTCTAGTCGTGTATATGTGTTGTGCTATGTATTTTTATCAGAGTTGCATTCATGTTGTCGGGTCCATGCGAAATGTTGTTAGGGGCATACGGGTGTTCTAAGGTGCTGTGTAGGCATTTCAAAGTCCGTGCGGTGTTTTTTTATCAAAGTTTGGGCACTATTTTACAAGTTTGTAAAATTTTGATCTCTGTTGTTGCTAACATCTTGCAGGTTTTTGGAAGCTAACTATTGTTTGTAGGGCATATTGAATCATGTTTTTACTAACTTATTTTAATGGGTTTAATGAATGTCTTGTTTTCATTTGCTAGGTTAGAGTTATGTATGCTCTTCCCTCACACCTTTTAGGTGGTCTTGGGAATTAGAAACAACTCTAGGCATTTTCACGCTTTCTGAATACTTCATTAAAATTTTTGGTTAAGGGAATACATAACAATTTGGCTAAAATGAGTTGCTTATGCATTTGAGTTAGAAGTTTTTTCATTGGCAATATAGTAGGGTTAATCGTTGCGTATGCTCTTCTCTTGTGTATTAGGAAAATCTTGAGAATCGAAACAAAATTTTATCCTCTTTCATGATGTTTTGATCATTTGGAAAACTATTAACCTTTGCATGCGCAGGACCAAAAATGCTCTTGTCAAAGAATTAGGATTTAAACCAATATTAATACAATTTGTTGCGGAGTTGCTACAATGGTGTACAAAACCAGACTAAGCTAAAAGATAAAAAACACCACATTTAAAACACTGTACTTGTAGGTTTTGGTTAAGAGTTACGGCTCACTTGCTTAAAAGCTGGGGAAGTGACTTGGCATAAGCCATTATAACCCTTGAGGATGCCCCCAGAAACCCCAAAGTAGTCCACGCCAAGAGGGAACCTTGTGGATGAAACGAGAAGTGCTCTACTTACCTACTTGACTAGTACGCCTTGGAAATATTAGCGTCAAAATTATGTTCACGCGACCCCAATGAAAATATAGCTAAACACATTTATTGCTCATTGTATCGAAGGAATAAAGTAATCTTGGGATACTCCTTGGTTTAGTCAATGTGACTTCCTTGGAAACCGCATTCGCAAAGATAATTTGTGACACCTAGAGAGTGAACCAATAGGAAGCCATTTTGCATAGGAGCCAAATTTACCAAAACCAATCGTGTTTCAAAGAGCTCTCATGAAGCAATAAATTTTTAGAGTCAAAACCTTGTTAGTTGAACAAGGGAGAGTCCATTAAAGTTTGAGCCAAGCGTCATTCATCACGAAATTTACAAAGCATTACTTTGTCTTAGTTTTTCACTCATCATAAGACGAGGCAAAACTTTTCTAAAGTGAAGCCAAGTATTTTTCAACCCCACTTGATCTACTCCTTTTCTTTCTTATTGATATTTTGGATCAAAATAAGAGCAACATATGTGTGTTATTGATTGATTGTGTCCACCACTTTTACACCCATTTACATTCATCCTTGCTTGAGACTGGATGGTAAATATTGAAAGTGCATTAATACGTCTTCTCATCTTGATACCCATGTCAATATCTTCATCGTAGCTAGGCTTGATTCATCATTGACCTTCCTTTGAAGTGTTATGTTGCTCACATCGCCTTGATACAATTTCAATACTTACGTCTTGTTTCTCGTAAACTTGATCTAAGTGTCTAGATTATACCATTACGTTGCTCACATCTTAACAATTCTTGGGTAAAATTTGGCCTTGTTTCTTTTAAAAAATTACCTCAAACCTTAAAAGGTGTTATTGTTACTTTTTAGCATTGTATCGATACTATTTCGATAACCATTGTTGTTTATAGTCCTGCTAAGAAAATGCTACACATGAAGCAACTATTAGCATGTTAGAAAGATAAATAGTATGTCAAAGCATGTATAAATCAACGAAAAGTAGTGAAAAGCTGTAACAACAAAACCGATGGTCTGTAGAATTTTGAAGTGGTGAAAGTAGATGCCCGAGAAGAGGCTCAATGGGAATGGTAAAAGGTACAATGCCAAACATGATTGTAGTGTGTAAAAACACTGTAGGAGTTTTGCATTCACCGTAAAAGACCAAGTGAACATGCATGTGTGTGTGTGTATAAAGATGATGGCATACATACTAAGAATCTGTCTAGTGTGGAAAACAAAGTGTAACATGTAAATAGAACAAGCTAACAAGAGTAAATACCACCAAGATATGTAATTGTTGTATGAGTGAGATGGTATGATATACAAAGTGTGAAAATGATAGGAGCAAAGTGTGCCCCCTAGCGGATGTGGATGAGATGAGGTTTATTTATAAATGCTCCTCAACAACAAAGAATAAATCATAGTTTTAGAGTGCGTCATCGGGAAATGGGTTTGTCTCATGCGAGTAGATGCTAGAAAGATATGTCATGAGGCACAAAGCGTGAAGTGTAGTGGATGTGGGGTTCATTTCAAAATTAGTCCCTCGGAGTTGAGTATGAACTATGGAACTAGAGTGTGGAATAGGATAATGATGATACTAGGTGTGTATCAAAGGGTGTGAAAGTGTGTAGGAAGATTAGTTATGATGCACGGAGCGCAAAGTGTAGTAATAGACACTAGAGAGAAGTGATAATGATTGGAAGGGGTGAAGAAAGCGTCTTTGGCCCCAAGTGTGTAAGGGATAGAAGACTATCAATGAGGGTGAAGGGCAAGGGTCCTCTACTTGATAACCGAGGAGACAATTGCATATGATGATGCCCTAAGATCGGTGGTGTAAGAGAGTAATTATGTGTATGTGAAGGAGACCTATGTGGTGCATGTGGTGGTGATTACCTATATAAAAGGGATTCTGAGTAGGGGACTTAGGCCGATGATGTGGACTAAGAGGCGATGAGGAAAAAAATTCATGGTGTAGGTCATGTGCGAATAGGAGAGTTAGGTGAAAAGGGTGATTTAGATTGAGAGGCATAAGAATCCTGGAGGTCATGATTGGTGTATTAGAAAATGGAGGGTGAGGTTTTGGTGTGCATGGTGGAATGCCTTTGATAGTAACAAGTTGTTTATTGTGGATGAACTTGAGACACAAATGGTTCATGGAAGGGATGGCTTGGGCAACGTGGAGCCAAGAGAGACCTAAGAGCATGTCACATCCTTTGATTAAAGATGTAAGAAATAATGATACATGCATGGTAAGGAGTGCAACTGTAATGGGAAGTCGACATAGCCAAAAGAATGAGGTACTAAAATGTGACATTTGATAGCTAGGAGGAGTGCAATGGAGCATACATTTGTAGGAGTTGCTTTAGATAGATCATAATATTATTGACAGTATAGGAACCAATAGAAGAATTGATATGTAAGGAATCGAAGTAAATGTAGCATGATAATCATGATCCGAGAATGTAATGAATGGCGGTGATGCATCAACAAAAGCAATAAGGAAATCAAGAGGTCTGATGAAGGAGGAGGCACAACTCGATATGTATGATTAGTAGAAGAATCAAGAGCTTTCTTGTCATGCTTGGGAAAAGGGTCATTAAATATTTTTAGCTTTTTATTATCATTGACTGGCTTAGAAGTAGATGGCTCATGGAGCTCGAGTGCATTGTTGTTAATGAGATCTTAAATAATATGCTTGAGTTTAAAGTTGATTAATAGAGTGCCCAACACATTGGTGATAATCACATCATGCATTTTCATCATAGTTGCGGCCACGGGGCGAGAGGGATCAAGATTGAGTGGCGGTGGAAGAGTAATAAGATTGTTTTCAATAAGTTGGGACAATAAAAATCGAGGTGCGTAGGGTAATTTGGTAAAATTACGATTTGGAGGTTGTAATTGAAGCTTTTCAGGTGTAGAAACAACATTAACAATGGATTTTGCTTTAGTGGGCTTAGGAGATGGTTTGAAAGTAGATTTGGCTTGAAACCAATTAGAGGATGAGGATGAAGCATTGTCATAATATTTCAATTTTCCCATAGATAAGAGTTTTCCTTCATGCATTTTGAGTGTATGGCATAATTGATCAAAGGATGGAGAGGTCTCAAAGATAACACTCTCTTGTAGTGGAGGTAAGAGACTTTGAATAAAAAGATCTTGCAATTAGAATTAGCTAGCACATTATTCATCTTAGCTAGGTTGTTCTTGTAACGCAACACATAGTTGACTAAACGCTCATTAGATCCTTGTTTGATTTGAGAAAGTTGCACAAAGAGATCTTGGTGGTGATATGGATAGAAAAGTGAGCAAGGAAAACATCGGTTAGGTGTGTAAAAGAAGTTACCAAATGGACAAGTAGATCATAGAACCAACACATGACATAATCTTGCAAAATTCTAGGAAATAGCTTAGTTAGTATTGTATGGTCATCCGCATAGTCAAGACATGCCACATGGAAAGATCGAAGATGCTCCTGAGGGTCACCATGGCCATTGAAGGTGGGCAACTTAGGTGTAATGAAGTTGGGAGGAAGGGGATAAACAAATATGGTGGGTATAAAAGGGGTGTGAAGGAGTAATGAGGAATCAAGAGATGGCGAGAACACAAAGTAGTTTCTTTGTAATTGATGGATTTGGGTTTGCAGATCTTGGTATAGAGAAGCTAGGTCATGAGTTCTGAACATGAACCAAGTTGTGTGTTGGAAGTATTGGGAGTAATGAGGGGAGGGATAGTGGTAGGAATGGAAGTAGGAATGTTAAAGGGTTGTGTGGAGGCCATGACAACCAAGGAAGAACCCAAAATATTTTGAGAAGCAACATCTCGAGCATGTTTAACAACAAGTAAAGCATTTAGGACATGTGGGATGTGTGTAGGGTGATCATGTAAGGCAAAGTGAAAATTAGTAAGCTTATCTAGTTGCTCCTAATCAACATTGGTGTCCTCATCATATGATTATTCACTATCAGAAGTTTCAATGTTTTCAAGAGGAACATTATTGGAATTAAGAAAAGGGTTAAAATATTTAGGCATTTATTTAGAGAACTTACGGACAAAGGTAAGAAGCTCAATGTAATCAAAGGAGCCAAAGCGAACACTACGGGTGACGGGTATAAAGGAAAATCCTAGATCGAAGGTTGGATTCAAGCGACGGGTTCAGAATGATTTAATTTAATTTGAATTAAATCTAATTGAGAGTAATCACTATAGTGTATGATGTACAAGTGATAAAATACAATAAAAATTCAAGTAAACAAGCATGTACAAATGTGAAACCCTATCAAGAGAGGAGATAGAGAGACTTAGCTAATTCTCGAGCAATCGAGAGTGACTTGAGTAGGTGAATAGCTGAAAATAAGCGAGAAGAGTATCATCAATGCTCATTAGAGGTTTAGATAATTAGGAATGTGTCATACGGGAGCACCAATGGGAGGAGGACAAGAGCGCACAAGGCTCTAGTGTCATTCTAGGTGCTAGTGTTTGTGTGAATGATTCAGATTTGGCCTCTTACGTATAGGAGGAGATTTGTTGTTAGTCTCTGTTTGTCACTCTAGTTTCACTCCTTGATCACCAAATGTACCTGTAACCTATAAAACAAGTTGTCTACTTGCACATGTCCACAAACCACATCAAATATAATAAAAAAGATGTAGAATGTGGAGTCAGAATGACCCCGATAGTCACCCAAAGAGTGAAATTACTATTGAGAACTGCACTACATCTCAGACCCCATGTAGTTCTTGTGTTTGTGTGTAGAAATGATGCCCTAGGATGCCCTTATGTAAGTTGCACAAATGATAGCGAGCTAGATCTAGAATGTAGCAATGTATAATATGTGTGGATGGAATAGAATAGAATTCCCCTCCTATGTAGTGTATGTAAAAGTGATGCAACCCTTGTCCCTTGTATGGATGTTATATGGATGCCTTTAAAGTGCTTTAGTGCCTTTGGAATGCAAGCTTAGGTGATGATAGTAATGCTTAGTGCTTGGTCATTATTTTGAGAAGTAACTAAGTATATATATGATTCCCTTGTTTGAATTTCATAATTGATAATTGGAAAACCAACACATAAGTGTTAAAGATTCCCAAAAGATAAAAGAGACCCAAAAAGAGTGAGTAAAGGTAAGAAAGGGTTAGGAGAACCCGGATGGACAAGAGCGCTTAGGTGGTTATGTCCTAATTGGGTGCCAGTGTCTATAGCCATAAAAGATAAATCAGTTAGGTTCGTGCGGGGCTATAGGGTGAGTAAGACCAAATAGAAAACAAGAGACAAATAAAAGATGCCAAATATAGTTGTCAACCACTATTTTTCTTGCTTAGGAATCATATACACATTAGTATGCTTTTGGACCTAGAAATGTACCCAAGTGTATGATTTTATGTCTATAATATGGAGGAATAAATTAACAATATCTATAAGGTAATTGTGTAAGATAAGAAATACCTTGACTTGCAAGATGATGATAAGTTGGATTTGGTAGAGTGGGAAATGAATATTGGATACCACCAGCCTTGCCTAAGAAATATGGTTATGGAAGAGTACGAGTCATTGTGCGAAAATACACTAGAGTTATAAAATGGTGAAAGAAGATAGAGATAAATTTTAAAAGTGGTTTACTTCATAATTTGTGAGTAGTTGGGAAGTTCTTATGAGATGGGTTTAAAGGAAACACCATAGATGGAATGGGTGATGTGAATTAATAGATGCCATTTTGAGAAGTTACCAAGTATGATGGATCTTCTTGCATAAAGGCTTATGTGGCAGATTCAAAGGCATGTTTACCCAATGAAGAAGATAAGGTTGTTGTGTTAACCCACACTATGAAGGGAAATGATGCATGTTGGTGGATATGGAGTTGGGTAGACATTGCACTAACTCGGGATTGCACCACAACCAATTTTTTGGGTTCTTATGGGATAACATTATTAATATATTTAATTTCCCTCGAGATTATGAATATTGACCGAGAATATATTTTCTTATCAATACGAGTTAGGATTCTCTTGAAAGAATTCATGATAGTACATAACAAGACAAATTTTTACCATCTTCAAGTTAATGGGATTGTGGATGTTTTTAAAAAGATCTTATGGATTACTTTGACTAAGATTTGTGATGTGGTCCGTGATTAGTGGGATGAATGATTTTATTTGGTGTTATAGGCCTACCAAACTATATATAAAAGGTTGAACAAGTATGCCCCTTTTTAGTTAGTATATGAGAAGGAGACCATCTTATTGGTTGAGTTTTTAGTACCAAATTTGTGGGTTTATCGTGCAAGTAATATAGGGGTAAAATTTTGTTAATGAGTGGTTGTATGATCTTTTATGATTGGATGAGAATATATTTTTTTGGTTTGATGGAGTTAAGAATTCGAGAAGGGACAATATAAAAACTTGGAATGATAAGCATATTAAGACCAAGATTCTAGAGAGGGAGATAAAGTCGTGGTGTTTGATTCTAAGTACACACAAAACCCAAGAAAGTTACACATACATTATATGGGACCCTTTATCATCTATCGCATTTTGAATATTGGTGCATTTAAGCTATGGAAATTTGATGGATATATTATTCTTGGGAATTTCAATGGGTGTAGGTTTAATCCTACCATGATTAGCTTTGTAAAAACCTAGAGAACCAATACAACTAGCAACCAATAAATGTTTTTTTTTCGTTTATAAGTGTGATGATTAAAATAAGTGAGATAATACTCCAAGTTTATATACTATAGTACAAAAGAACTTAATTTTGTTATTTCACAATAAACTAACATTAGGAAGTTTTTATTTTTACACACATGGACGTAGTTTCTATTTATGTAAGGATAAAGTGATGACTGTAGAATTTGATTATGAAAGACTCAACATTTTGTAAATGAAGAGGTTTTGTGAAGTTCAAATTTTATGGATTTACTAGAAGATTCATCAATTATGGGAAGAATTAAATTTATTAAAGTTGGCAACGTGGAAGTGATGATGAGGCAAATTAACATGTTGACAACAAAAATATTGCAAGTGGCTCTTTAAAATAGATTTCTTAGTATGGTGTTAGTGTAACTATTGTAGGTGATATAATGAATCATTCATGTTTATTTATTCACAAGTGAGATCCGAAGAAATTCGATTGCATTTGTGAGAACATATATGTCTCGAGTATATGGACTAATGATTTGATAGCCACTTTTAATGGCTATGTGGACTTTTGCGTTACTTCACTTTCCATTTTTAAAGAGTCTAGACCTTGGACCATGGATGAACGGACCAGGAGGCGATGTCATTTTTGGTCATGATGAGGTACTTGGAATAGTGTTATGAAAAGCTTGCATGTATCAAACACAAAAGTGTTGATGTTGTAACTTTGTATGCCAATCGAGATTTATTATACCATAGATTTTTAACCATGATTAAATAGAGGTATATGATGATGAGGATTTGGATTTTTTAAAATTATACGTCACATAGGATGGGAAATTTTGGGTTTCGATTAAAAATGAATGGTTCAACATACTCGATTGAATTAAAATTAGGTATCAAGTTGATAATTGAAATATTCTTATCGGGGATGTGGAGGAGTTTGTTTCATAGAAATTTGGGTTTACAATTTGGAGAAAGTTGCCAAAAACAACCCCATTACGGGAAAACCAATAGAATCAATTCTTTGAAGGGTAAGGATTTAAGTGCACAATTCACTTATGGATTGGATCATAGAAATATAACACAATGTTCTATAAGGAAATGTATGATTCAAAATTGGAAGAACTATTGGATGGATCCAAGACCTTTGGAAAACTTGAGGAGGAAGAAGAAGATAGCACATAAATAAGTGGAACCTATAGTAGAGGCATTGAGGAGCACTAATAGTAGGAGGACACATGTTTTGGCAAAGGGTGGTACTTATTTTTTACATAAAAATCTTTTCTTGTGGAAAACAAAAAAAAAAAAGAGCAATGGGAAGGCTCACAGAGGAGTTGGACATGAGGGGAACAATTGCTACGCCCTTAACCTATTGCTTGTATTAGGATATGAGTAGCCGACTTGTGGCTTACCATATCATTTTATTATATCATTTATACTTTCTCATGCTTAATAGGTTGGCTTTGGGTGATGGCCATAGCATATGAATAGTATATATAGGGGATTATAGGTAGTATTTCATTATCATTTGAGCATTTGAGTCTTATTATATGATTTGGAGGTTGCCCCCTCGAAGTGGCAAAGCTATTCTAATTGCATATTGAGATCATTATTCTTAAATATTTAGTTATTTGGTGTTCTATTATTTCTCTTAATCTAAAATATATACAAGTAATTTTATTACAAGTGGTATTAGAGCTGCGATTTGGGCGAAATTAGGGCAAAAACCCTATTTTTTTTTGTTTCCGCCACATATTGCGAACCAGAGTGAATTGCTTGGAGATATTTTTACAGATTTGTAAAGAATTTCAAGTAAGGTTCCCTGAAATTTTCAGAATTTTTTGATTTATTTTGAAAAATTTATTACAAATTTAGGTTTTTCATAAAATCGCTCCCTAGGGTGCAAATTGTGGAAAATTTTCAAGTTCTTTACATTTTCAAAAATCTCTCAAAAAAATAGTATTAGTATCTTCTCTGTGTTTTTTCCTATTCGGCTGAAATTGTATCGAAACCCTAAACCCTAAGGTTTGACATCATGGTGGGGCCTTCCACAAGAGCAAAAAAGAATCCAGTTACTCAGGTAAAACCCCAGATAAAGATGGGGTAGTGATTGAAGAGATGGAGTCAGAAGGGGTAAATACAGATTCCTCAGCACTAGGGTTTACCTCAGTTGATCATAAGGTGAGCCAACTTGAGTATGAGTTGCGAAATGTATAATCTGAGATGGCCTCTAAAGGAGACATAGCCCAAATCAATCATCGGTTGGATGATATCATGCAACATGTAAAGGGTAACTAGTATGGCCCAAATCCAGCCCATATCAACCAAGGAGGACCTTCAGTTCAAAATCATGGACAAACTAACCATATTGGATCACTTTTCCAGTCCCATCAGAATCAAACTTATTCGCAACCATGGAACATGATGCCGAAAGTGGATATGCACAAATTTAATGGTAAGGATCCCTTGAATTGGATAAATCAAATGGAGAAATTCTTTGAGTTACATCAAACACCATCAGGACAAAAGGTGACATTGGCATCCCTATATCTTGAACCCGACCAATTTGTTTGGTATTGTTGGTTATGTGCTCAGAGGCGAAGAATGGTCTAGGTGTCACTTGGACAGTTTTTACCGAGGAGTTGCAATTGCACTATAGTTCTAGTGTTTCAAAGAACTACTTTAGTCAATTAGCAAAGTTACGGCAAACAGGATCAGTCAAAGATTATGTGCATCAATTCCAAAACCTATCCTTAAGGGTGGAGAATATTCCAGAAGAGAATCTGAATGACTTGTTTCTTGGGGGTCTTAAGGACCACATCGAGCATGAGGTACGTATGTTTAATCCAATCAAGCTTTCTGATTCTATTATCATGGCACGTCATGTAGAGGAAAAAGTTCTTTGTAGTAGGAGGCCACCTTTCATTAACACCAGAGACCGTAGTATCTCTTCCCCTTCATTTTCTAGGCCAATTAGACTGACTCCTCAACAAATGGAAGAAAAGAGAGAAAAAGGATTATGTTTTAACTGTGATAGAAAATATGGACCGGGACATAAATGTGCTGAGAAGAAGTTGTTCTATATTGATGGAGGTAATGAGGATGATGAGGAAGCTGAAATTATAGGAGAGGCTGAGGAACCAAGTAGAAGATGAAGTAGAGGATCACCAACCTACAATTTCTTGCCATGCATTGTCAGGTATTAGTACTCCTCAAACACTCAAGGTTATTGGCTATCTCAAAAAATAGAAGGTGACGGTGTTGATTGACTCAGGGAGTACTCATAACTTCATAAATAGTAAGTTAGCTACCCGCCTCAATTGTTTTATTTACCCAACTCCAGAAATGCAAGTTATGATTGCAGATGGTGGGACAATCAAGTGCACAGGAAAGTGCCATAGTATCAAGATTTCCATGGGAGACTACATGTTAGACTCACCTATGTTTGTTATTTCTATGGGAGGGGCAGATATATTGTTTTGGGGTCCAATGGCTCACAACCTTAGGTACTATAGAGATGAATTTCCAAGAATTGTTCATGTGATTTCATTCTAGATGGAAGGACAATACAATTGAATGGGATGGTAGCTAAGTATCCACAGATTATTAGCTCTCATCAAATGTAGAAGGTTCTTAGAAAAGGAGTGGATGGATTTATAGCAAAGCTATTTTCCATAGAAGTACAAAATACAGAGTCTTCAATGCCACCCGATCTTCAAAAGATTGTGGATGCTCACTCATATATTTTTGATGCAATTCCAAAGGGACTACCACCAGTTAGGGATCATGATCATGCCATTCAGTTGATTCCAAGGAGCCAAACACCTAACATCAGACCATACAGATACCCATATTCCCATAAAAGTGAGATCGAGAAAATGGTGGAGGAAATGTTGAAGGTAGGTATCATCAGGCATAGCCAGAGTGCATATTCTTCACCAGTGGTCATGGTACGTAAGAAGGATGAAACATGGAGGATGTGTCCAGATTACCGAGAACTCAACAAGTACACCATCAAAGATAAGTTTCCTATTCCAGTAATTGATGATTTACTTGATGAATTGCATGGTGTTGTTTATTTCACAAAATTAGATCTTCATTCGGGGTACCATCAAATTAGGATAAAAGAGGAAGATGTTCATAAAACGGCTTTCAGGACTCATGAGGGCCATTATGAGTTTTTGGTAATGCCTTTTGGTCTTACAAATGTGCCCTCAACCTTTCAAAGCTTGATGAACACTATTTTTAGGCCATTTTAAGGAAATTTGTATTAGTTTTCTTTGATGACATATTGATTTACAGTAAGACATGGGAAGAACACTTACAACATGTAAATAATGTGTTGGAAGTTTTGGAGAAACATACTCTGTATGCAAAGCCATCCAAATGTTCTTTTGGTGTACAAGAGGTAGAGTACTTGGGTCATATTGTATCCCATGAAGGCGTCAAAGTTGATCCTCAGAAGATCAAAGCTATGGTGGAATGGCCAAGGCCCAAAAATCTCAAAAATCTTCGTGGGTTCTTAGGACTAATAGGGTACTATGAAGATTTGTGGGGATATGATAGAATAGCAACCCCACTCACTTTGCATTGCTAAATAAGGATGCCTTCCATTGGGATGAGACATAACCACTAAATCCTTTGAGTAGTGAAGGAAGCCATGTGCACCACCCTAGTTTTGGCTACTCCCAACTTCTCAAAAACCTTCATTGTTGAATGTGACGCTTCAGGATTAGGATTGGGAGTAGTTATAATGTAGGAAGGAAGACTAATTACATTTGAGAGTCACCAATTCAAAGGAAAATATCTTCTCAAACCTGTCTATGAGAAAGAAATGATGGCTATTCTTCATGTGGTCAAGAAATGGAGGCCATATCTCATGGGTAGACACTTCAAGGTAAAATTGATCATGATAGTCTCAAATACTTTTTGGAGCAAAGGTTATCATATGAGGAACAACAAAAAGTGGGTAACAAAAATGTTGGGTTATGATTTTGAAATCATATACAAAAAGGGTAAATAAAATGTAGTAGCTGATGCGTTGTCCAGAAGGGATACATCCGCAGATGCCTTACTATGTGGAATGTCCATGTTGACGGCCGATTGGGTGGATGAAGAAAGATTGGAATGGAATCAAGACAAGGATACACAATCTCTAATACAGAATATCAAGCAAGGATCTATGACATCTAACAAATTTGAGTGGAAAGGTAATGCCCTATGGTACAAGGATAGGTTATACTTGAGTAAAGATTCTGAGTTGAAGCATAAGATTCTTGCAGAGCTACATGCCTCACCTGTTGGAGGACACTGGGTTTTGAAGACATATCATAGAATAAAAAGAGAATTATTTTGGGAAGGACTCAAGGGGATGTACAAAATTTTGTATCGAAGTGTTTAGTGTGCCAATGAAAACAAAGGGGAAACAATTAAGACACCAAGTCTGCATTGATCCTTACCAATTCCTAGCTATAGATGGGAGGAGGTCTCCATGGATTTCATCACCGGATTGCCTTGTTCGAGAGGGTAAGAATGTTATTTTGTGATTGTGGATAGACTCACAAAATATGCCCATTTTTGTGCCCTATCACATCCATTTGCAGCCATTAAGATCTGATCGCAGCTATTTTTTGGAGAGACAATTCAAAGGCTACATGGAACCCCAAAGATAATTGTAAGTGATCGTGATCCTATTTTCACAAGTAATTTTTGACGGAATTATTTTCATGTTTGGGTACTCGGCTAGCTCACAGTTCATCTTATCATCCTCAAACCGATGGGCAAACGAAGTGGTCAACAAATGCTTAGAGGGTATGCACGTTGTTTTGTATCGAGATAAGCATGACAGATGGATTAAATGGCTACCTCTGGCGAGAATGGTGGTATAACACATCTTTTCATACCTCTTCTCAAATGACCCCATTTTTAGTATTATATGGTTACCATCCACCTTATATCACTTCCTCCTTAAGGGTGTACACTAAGGTCGAGATGTTGAGACACATTCAACATCAACAACATGTTTTGGCTAGTTTGAAGGAGAATTTAGCATTAGCACAAAACAAGATGAAACAACAAGCGATCAACACCGTAGTGAAAGACATTTTGAAATTGGTTACCCAGGTTTTGTATGTCTCCAACCTTACAAACAGATGTCCCTAAAGCAATAGAAAAAGGAAAACAAACTTGCTCCTAAATATTATGGCCCTTATCAGGTTCTACAGAAAATTGGTAGTGTTGCTTATAAACTAGAGTTGCCTCCATCTTCACACATACACCCAGTATTCCATGTTTCATGCCTGAAGAAGGTTATTGGACAGAAATTTGAAGCCCAAACAAAGTTACCAGAACTTAACGAGGAAGGAAGAATCATTTTGGAGCCAGAGAAGATTTTGCAAACACGTACTTAAGAGGTGAGAACTAGAGACATTAAGGAATATCTGATCAAGTGGAAGAATCTGAGCATAGAAGACACCACTTAGGAGGATGAAGGTTTTCTGCAGCAACATCCAGGATTATTCAACATTGAGGAAAATGTTGGTTTGAAGGGGAAGGGCATGCTACACCCTTAACCTATTGCTTGTATTAGGATATGAGTAGCCGACTTGTGGCTTACCATATCATTTTATTATATCATTTATACTTTCTCATGCTTAATAGGTCAGCCTTGGTGATGGCCATAGCATATGAATAGTATATATAGGGGATTATAGGTAGTATTTCATTATCATTTGAGCATTTGAGTCTTATTATATGGTTTGGAGGTTGCCCCCTCGAAGTGGCGAAGCTATTCTAATTGCATATTGAGATCATTATTCTAAAATATTGTGTTATTTGGTGTTCTATTGTTTCTCTTAATTTGAATTATACATGTAATTTCATTACAACAATCCACTAAAGGATGTGCAAATAGGACCCCAACCACAATGTATCATTGCATATGAAGAGTTGATCCTGGGGATAAATATGCAAATGAAAAATTAGAGAGGTTGATGAATTTGATATCTCCGCCCCTACCGATCAAAGTCCCGAGGTAAGTGTTGGTTGAAAAATGGTGTATAAATTATCGTAAAGTTTGGAAAATATCGAGACAATGCAACCACCATATTTTTATACTACCAAGGAGAGTTGTAGGTCTTGTTAAGCTTGATGACATCTAAAATTCAAAGGTTGTTGAGGTCGGAGTAGGAAAAAGTTCATATGGATCAAAAGTTGAGCATGATGCAACGTAAGGTAGACTAATAAGACGTAGAAATGTATAAAATGCATCCTATAATCATTACAATTTTTCCAAGGGATCTAAACACCACACCTTTCCGTTGGGAGTGATATTTTTCTTAGGGTATGTCCTCCATGGATCAATTGTAATTGGTTTATTCTAAGTTGATAGCTAGATATGGAACTACAAAGGTGCCCATGAAGACACCACCAAGGAGAAAAAGGATTTGATGGGCATGATTGTGAGAATGGTTCAAATGGAGGATGCATTAAAATGGGTACTAACTCATTCCTTCGAGTGATCAAATTTTTATTTTATAATATTGCAAGTAAAAAGGAGGTGGTTGCGATAAATGAGATTTTTGTGATCAAGTTAGTGTAGAAATGGACAAATTAACCCACATAAGATTGTAAGTCAAAGTGGGGAGAAAGAGACCAAACAAAGTATGACTATGACTACATAATTAGTGATCTGATTGAGTATAAAACACATGACTATGGATTCATGAAATCCATGGGGACCGCCCTAAAGACCCTATGGATAGAAAATATCAGCATGGCAATATTTCTCATAAAACTTTAGGCTATAGTAGAGGAAATGTGGAACACAATAACTGAAGGCCATGATAGTAAAGAAGTGTGAAAAAGTAATGGATGAATGGGTAGAGATAACTTTTATGTTGAAAGATAAATTTCCTAATGTCATGCAAGGATAAGTTGCACTTTGTTTGATTTTTGTAGAGGATATATTTAGATTTTTGTGGAGAGTATACTTTGTTAAAAGAAATGCATAACTTTTTCAATGAAGAACAATAATTTTAGTATGGGGAGATGTTGACTAGGGATTTTAAAGTATAAACTCAAAAATATTGGTTGATCACATAATGTGAGTGAGACACATGCGTGAGCTAACTAGACCGGTCTGAGCATCGGTTGGAACATATATAAACACAAGAATTACTAATTAGGTGATGAGGAGGGATTATAGATACCAAACTATACATGCTTAGTTGTATTTTTGAAGAACCTTTTTATTCACCTAAATTTGGTCCTTTATCAAGTTTGATAATGTCAATATTGACTTAATCCCTTAAATCATGACTTGTGCACATAAACATAATTTAATTGTTATATCTTAATCTATCCTTAGTCCCATTATAAGACTTACTCTCTAAATTACACTACTTAGTTGCTTGCAGAAATGCTCACATCAATCACAAGTAGTCCACTTTTCCTAAGTATCATGCATATAAATTTACAACACTATATATTCCTCATAGATCAAACTTTCTAATAGGACCAAACTATTGGATGGTTTGGTCTTGGGAAAAAATGGTCTTGTCTAGGGCCACCCAATGATCAATCTCTCGATTCGGGTATCTTTTATGGGTTGAATTTTTTTATAAGAGTCAATATTACTGTGAAATTATATCCATTAAACTAGATACAAACAAGTCTAATACACTCATTTATTTGGAAATAACTGGAAATTTGACACTCACCTTGAAAAAATCATTGAAACGACATACAAAGCTCTCCTAAATTTCCCTAAAGAAGCAAAAACATTGGGAGCATCCCCCACACATATATGAAACACCAAAAATTAGGTTCAAGAGTCAATATTCCCAAATTAAAATCCCTAAAATCCAAGTTGAGCACAAACAAGACATTACAAATCATTATTAAGCGGTAGGGTTATCAAATATAAATGCATCAAGTATCTCTAGGTAGATAACTATGTGTAGTTTGAGGCCTCTTTAGGGTAATGCCAATGTAGGAAGTGTACAAATTACACTTCAAACTAACCATTAATGTTCTTGCAAGGGTTTTACTCAAGGTTAGGGGTTTGGGTCAAGTTGGTTGATTACCGAGGGCTTGAACATTATCAATACCTAACATTTCACGGTGAAGCACATACTAGCCACTCGCAGATGTTCAAAAGTTTTAGAGTGTCCTTTTTTATCCAACTCAAACCATCCAATAAGACGAAACAACCAAACATTTTAGTCCAAAGTGAATGGTTTCATCCCTTTACATAGTGCAGTTCTAGAATCACAAATGAAGCATTTAAGACATTTCCAACTAATTCATCCCTTTTTACACCCATATTAGTTTTCATATCGGCCAAATGGATAAGTCTTCACTTGTGTAATCTATGTTTAACATGTACCTTAATTCATATATATTTCAATTCTCTATGTGTATATTTAAATTTGTATGTTAATGTTTAATTAATAATATGAATACATATCATGTCCTAACCTTAACTTGGAAATGAATAATTAAAGGAACCTTCTTTCCCCCTACCTTTCCAATGTCTCGATTTATTTTTTTGGGTTAAATGATTTAGTGAACTCGTTTATCGATCGAATCCTTAACCTATGTGAATTAAGTCTCCATATTCAAACCATATATTTTAATACAAACTCTTAGGGCTTCTTGTTCACTTTATGAATGTCTTTCTTATGTTCCATTATGATGAAGTAATCAAATCAATCATACACCAATTTAGCATATTAAAATTTCAAACACACCAGTAGAAATTGTATACATCATTTGACTTCCTCTCCTCTTCATGTTTAGCATATACCTTGTATTAATGATAATATCACTAATGATGAGTGAGATTTGAATTCTAACCTAAATCATATTGTAAATCAAGCTGATTTTGTTCCTCCCATATGAGCTAAGTAATTATTTTTACCAATCATGTTAAACTCTTGTCTATTTTCCAATATGGCATTTTCCAACATAAATCTAACATTGATAAGATTATTCATGAGATTCTTAATTATAAGGATTTTCATGATAATTAATCCCAATAATCTCATGAAGAGTCTCATTTTTTTGTGCTTACCCCTTTATCTACTATTGCCACATCTATTGTGCCTACATTATTCTACTATTTGGGCATCTACTATCCCCTTCAACAAGCTACAATGTTTATCCTAACTTCTACTACCATTCTTACATCTCTTGTGCATACCCATGAGCCCTTGTATTCTCCTTTACGCATGTTCCTTTGAGCATATCACCCATGATTTTCTTACTAAGGTGTTGTGATTAGAGAAGGGTGAGACTAGAGCGTCTAACATCACAGATTCTAATCAATTACTTCATAATTCACTTGCACCTAAGGTAGAATATTATCCTTTACCCTTAGGTTTTGTGTCTCTAAAAATTCATAACTATGAGGATAAATGTGATCCTAAACAACACGCTCATTCCTTTCATGTTGTTTTTGAAAGAAGGATTAAGAAATAAAAAGAAGAAGGAATGGGAAAAAGAAAAGAAAAAGCTTATATTTTCATAATGAGGTCGGTCTTGTGGAAAACATATGTTGAAGATAAAGGAGAAATAACTCTCCCAAGGAGGTCGGTCCTCCAACAAAGAGCATGCATTGAAGTTGGCACCACATAGAGGATATATAAGGAGATCATTTTGGCTTGAGAAGGATATGCATCATTTTATCATTAATACTTTCTTGAAGTTGGAGCTTGTGAAGCTTCTCTTTCTTGCCTTGAAAGATAAAACCCTTTCTTGGCCTTGTTTGAGGATGAAAACCCTCATTCATCTTGGGGTGATCTCACAAGGAGATCACAAGTGAGCTACTAAGGAGATTTCTTGTGCAATTCCTTCATTTCCAGCCCTAGGTGACTTGCTTGGGTATTGTGTTTGGTGCCTTCTAGGGCACATTTTGGCATTTTGAGTTGATGTAATTGTTCCTCATAATTTATGAGGCTGAATCCACACTTTGGAGTGATTTTTGGGATTCATTAATCATTATTTCCAGCCCCGTGTGTTGGTTGTACTTTTTGTCGTTAAGATTATGCTTACAATGATAAATTCCTCACTAATATTTTCCCTATAAGCCTTAAGTATTATGATTTGGAATGGTTCTATGACCTACGTATTCACTCCATAAGGGATTTCAATCCATTAGCTAATTATTTACATGTACTCTTTTCTATTGACATTGGTGATAAGGTTTCATAAGCTCAAATGGCTAAAATGCAACAAGGTTGTACTTGAACCAAATGGGAGTAATTTTTACACTATAAGACAATGATTACCAAAATGATCAATATACTTGTTGATAATGATATTCAAGATCTCATTACTTAAGAGTCTCACATCTCTCTCACAAGAATCTATCATGTTTGATAAATTTCAAATCTATGTCATACTATAAAATAAAGAGAGGTTAAACTCTTAAAGTTAAATAATATTAAGTATGGGTATACCCCACCTAATACATATACATCTGAGTTACAAGAAAAATATGATTACAAAGGAAAATCTATGACAATAAACCTAAAGTTTATAAAGCAACAATTAATGCCATATCTCAACCTACAAAGATTCAATTACAACCTCCACCTCAAAGGAAATCCATGTATTTTCCTTCCTCACCATATGTGATCTTACAAAATTTACTTGAGTCTAACCTTACATCTCTCTCTCCACCTACCAAGATTGATACAAGCAAGCCTCAAGCTAAATATTTTTAATTTAATGCTTGAGAATCAAACATCTAGTTGGTTCAATATAACCTTGTTGCGGTAAAGATAACATCTAATGGCTTAAAATTTTAAGCTTCATTATTTTTCCAACATCTAATTGAAACCAATGCTATCAAATTTGATTCCCTTCTAGAAATCTAAGCCTCAAGTCCATGAGAATCCTAAGCTCAATGTTATATGAATAAATCATCAAGTATTAATAATTACTTGATAACATGTATAAGGAGTGAAAATAAAGGGATATAGATAAATACCCCAATAATTTTATGGAAATGTAAAAGTAAAGTGAAAAATAACACATAAAATTATGTGTGTAATGGGTAAAATACATGAAATGTGAAAATAATAAGGATATTGTAAAAATTGATAATGGGTGTGATATGTTTATATTTACATTACAATCTACTTAAAGAAATAAATTAAAAATGTAAGTTTGGGTGTGTGCTACATAACCACCTAGAAATTTATTAAAGGTCTTAGGAACTTTAGAAAAGGGGATGAAGGAAAATTATTTTGAAACCCTTATGTGAAAAGGCAAGGGTGTAAGTGGTGGAGAGAGGGGCACACGAGGTATGTCCAACCAAGAGTATAGGGTACACCTGGATGGTTCCGACTAATGCAAGAGGTGTATAAGTCCTCATGGCCATAGCTTGAAGGACCTTTGCCTGGGATCATAAGAGAAGTGTGTGCCCTTTTCAAAGGATAAATTTAGACATGTTTTTAAATACAATACTCAATAAAAATGATTCTATTTTATTTGTTTAACTTATTCAAAATAATTCCTATAAACATAATTTAAAACTTGTTTTCGAATGAAAACAAAGAAGAATTTTATGTAATTTTATATGGTTCTCATCTTTACTTTTATACTTATGTTATTAATATTAATTTAGACCTATTATATTGATTTGGAGTAAATTCATAGTTCGGATGTTCCATAAACTTCCCAAAAATAGTTGCGAAATGGAAGAACTCAATGAGATATTTCCAATGTATTTGGACAAGGTAAAATGAAGTCAGTATGAGGAAGATATTGTCCACTAGATATTAGGTTCAATTGGTAAAAATTGAGCGTAGTTTGCATAATGTTGATGTGGTAGGTTGAGAACGTGACAAGTGGATACACGTGGTGGAAAAAAGTGGTAGAGTCTACCAAAGAAAAAGAATGGTTTTAGCCTCCAGTCCTTAATGGTTGATGTGGGGCCCATGTGGTATGTCATTTGGGGGCCAATAGCCAATGGGGTCCACTCTTTTCGAGGATAGGGACCCCGCCACCTTTTCTTCACCTTATATTGTTTGGGGTTTATCATTTAAACCAATTTGAAGACCATTTTATTATGAATTTGGGACCAATTGTCAAGTTTTTGATAAGTATTATACTCACTCGATGAGTTAGGGATCAACTCAGTGGTTAGTTTTACAACCAGCTAGGTGACTAGCTCGATAGCCAACTCAGTCTATCAAATCATTATAAAGCTCACCTGAAACTCTTCAACATTAAAAAAACTTTCCATATGACTTGTTAACTTTCCAACCTCATTTGGAAGAGTCCAACACAAGGTCCACCTCATCAAGCGAGAAAATTAGAGACACATCACCTCGATGATTCAATAAAATATAGGGTATTTTATTAAAATCAGAAATGTACATCTATGATAAATGACACATAAATGAAATATGAATGTGAAGTACTTTATTTGATATTTTAAAAGAAATAAAATGAAAGGATATGGTACTTACCTGATTGGACTTACTTGCACATAGTGATGATCGGGAGTGAGCAGAGTGATGGAATGGCAAGACAAAGTATCACAAAGATCTTCATAAAGTTGTAGCAAAAGTAGATTGGTCAAATTGGGACGCCTGGAGGAGGATAGGGGTGCACGCGGCCTTATTATGAAATATGGGTGCCCGGTGTTTGAAATAACTCAGAATCTAATCGACGTGGTCGTTAGGTCTTCACAACACTTCTTATTTATTTGGGTGAGTGTCGCACTTGGTTCATTGATATCACCATAAACTTGCAATGAAGAATTACTTGCAAAACTCCACACAAAGCATCAAACCCTAAAAAAATAAATATGTAAATGAAGGTGTCAGACTATCCTCATATGTAAAATGGATGGAATTATGACTGAGCACTACACTACATCTCAAACCCAATGTAGTTGTGTGTGCTTGTGTGTGCAATAATGTGCCTAGGTTTCCTAGCGCCAATAATGCAGAGATATTGGACAATAGCTAGATAAATGAAAAATAATGGGTGTAATAGAATGAATAATCCCCTTCCTATACAGTATGTGATGCAACATAATTCCCAAATGCAATCCCTTACTCTATGTAGATAGTTATCCCTTGATAGTAATAGTATGCACCTATAATGGTATGTATGTTGTGCTTATAGGGATCTCTTATTCAAATTTTGACACTAATGACCCGACATGCCGACTAGTACCTAGGAGATGTGAGGAAAAACTGAAAGATTGACCTTAAATAAAAATTAATAAAACCAATTATGACAGGGACCAAGATGCCTAGAGTCAGGACCAGGCCACCCCAAGTGCCCTAATCCCTCTCTAAGTGCCCTAGTCAAAGACTAGTGACAACAATTGAGTGAATATTGAGTGATACAAATTCCGAGACTGACGGGAAATGTACGAATGAGTGACAAATTTACAAGACCCACAATGGTAAATATACACCAGTTAGATGACTAGACTATGAAATGGGTCATCAATGAATACTTTTCTTATGTAAGATCCATATATAAAACAACATACTTGGTGGTATAATAATAGTAGTAAGTGTGTGATTTTGTGACTACATTTACCCCCACTTTATGTTGGTGAGCGAAAGCTCGGTAACATAAAGTAGTTAGAGATGCATACTTGAGAGAAATATGGAGAATCCCATGTTGTAGAAGAACGCACAAATATGGTAGAAGAGTGTGTCGAATGAAAACATATAGCATGACAAACCATGGATCAACGTGTTGATCCATGCAACATAACGAGAGATGTAAGACTCGTGATGAAGTGCACTAAACGAGACTAATGTTTGTGATGTGGAATGATTAATGATTTCAAATTTTGTATGATGATGATGTGATGGGGTAGGAGTGATCAATTCCCAACCCAATTGCATGTATATTAAAAGCCGAAGGATTTTGGTGTCTTGCCACTAGAGGAAGAGTGTATGGAGATATGTGTGTTATTCTTCAACCTTTAACTACATCTTCAAAAGATCTAGCCACTTTGCGAGACGGATAAAGACAAATTTTTTTGTGATTTTGGATCCAAAGATTTCGATTAAAACATGTTGAACCATATAGGAGAATTATAGGAAAGGCGATGATGTCTCATTTCCCCCACTCTAAGGGTGTCACCGCAATGTGTCATGGTTTCCAAGTTAGGTCATCTGGGAAAATGAAGAATGTAACTCCCAAGTTAGGTCATATGGGAGGCCGAATGTGTTGTATTGTATCAATCGAATGGTATAATTTAAATGTTTGGAGACTTGGATGTATTTGGTTGGTTGGTTGATTGTTTGTTTTGATTTTTTTACTCATAAAGAGATTTTATGCTTGTTGCCCCTAGGTTAGGTCATTAGGGGAATCGATAGAAAATGATGAAATATCGCATGGTGTATTAGTAAATGTTCAAAAATGATGAATTAGAGGTGTTGAATGATCACATAGTGGTGTAAGGGGAATTATAGGATGACCCCAATTATATGCCCCCCTTTCGGTGAAAGGGGAAGTGATAACAAGAACGAACGTTGAGTCGAAAGTAAGCACATTATTAGACAGTGAATGATGAATATCACAAAAATATGTGTAGATCGAGTGAAATACAACATTGAGGAGAAATAACATGTGTGTCATGTGTATGATAATGGTAGGTGGAATTATGAAGAGAATGTTGTAAACTGAGATAGTAATCGAAGTAAAATGCTCAAGATATTAGAAAAATTGTGCGACGTGTATTAGTTGAGTAGTGAATGTAAAGTATGATCATAGTAGAGTGAATAATGGAAAGTGACTATGAATAATAAAGTGAAAAGAGTGATTAGTTAACTCATTTGTCTTTTGCGTGAGTGTGAGAGTGATCTTTGAGTGTATAAGGATGCCGAAAGTTAAAGCAACACAACCTAGCTGATTCGAGATGGTAGTGGACTGTCGTGGCGTTGTTTATGACGGTGGAGTTGATAAGTCCATTTTTTTTTCAAAAAATGCATGTATACTAGTCATTTTTGGTGAATTTTTACAAAATTGATATTTTTGTTTTTCTTGATGTTTGAGACCTGGAAAAGAGTGGTGAAATCACTAATGGCCTTGGGATGAGAACGCCCAGACATGGGCGTTGGTGACTTGTTCTGGGTGCCCCAAAATGCTTATGGTACCCATGTCCAGTAAAGTTTGATTTTTTTCCTAAGTCAAAATTTGATGTGTCATGATGTCATAAGTGACTATGTTTTCATATGTATAGTGTTCTAACATGTTGTTTGTTGTTGTGTTGTGGTGTGTAGAGGGATATCCATTCGAGGGAGTTCCGTGGTGGTCGCCACTTGAGTACGTTTCTTGGGTTGGGTTTGTCAGATGATGATTGGGAGGTTATGGACTGTGTCGGTCTATGACACATAACAAGGATGGGGATGTGCCCCATAATATGTCGATGTTGATAGATTTTGTGAGAGATGGTGTGTAGACACTTGTATGTTTTGGCTACCTACAGGTGAGATGACAGTTACATTAGAGGATGTATATCACATACTGCGATTACCGATTATTGGCAAGAGGGTACAAGTCATGGTTGTGGAGAATATGGAGAGATAAATGAGGGCCACTAGGTGGTATTTTTGGGGACTCGAGTGCCTACCGAGGCCCATATTAGCTGGATGCAATTTTGAGATCAAGTGTTCTGCACTTGTGGAAGTTTATAGTCGTGGTTATTGCATCATCAATTGTGGTGGAGGGTGGTGGTGTGGGCATCTTATATAAGATGCATGATATTTACTATCAAATAGAGGAGGAGAGTACTAGGTATGCTTGGGCATGATGTGTGTTGGCCCGCATATATAGAGATCTTATGATTTACTCAGGATGAGCATGGAGGTGGGATCGAGCTAATACATTACTACCATGTATGGGTGTATGAGCATATAGTAGTATTGAGGCAAGTTGGTGGTCCGCGAGCAGAGTGGGCTAAGCTAGACATATTTGTTAGGATATGGATTGGTGTGTGTGGGTGGAAGATGGATACTAATACTTATAGATATGTGATAGATCGGATGGGGCCAGAGGTAGTGATATAGAGGCCATACTAAGACTATGGAAGATGGTCAGAGGATACGGTAGAGTTATGTTGCACACCGAGCACTATGTGGTGGAGGATCGATTTCCAGGGTGTCATTTATTTTAAGCGGAGTGGGTATCTTGATGATTTGGTATAGCCCAAGATGTTCCCCAGTGTGATGATATGTATGGTTGAGTTGTTAGAGCATCGAGGAGGACCAAATCTAGACCAGGGCCCACAAGAGAGAGTTTAGTAGTACTCCCGAGTGCCAAACGAGTTGGATTAATGATAGAGCGGATGGACGCAAATGATACGGGTGTATGAAGGCATACCGTGCATGGTGGGCAACACATCGATTGGTGTTTTTCTTCCCATTATTTACTGGATGCGATGGTATTACCATATAGAGGAGGATTGGAGGGGCAAACACATTCCTTGATAACGTAGCAATTTGTGATAAAAGAGCGTGAATATCTATATAGTTATGTTGTATGATTGGTTATTTGCTTATGTGATGGTTATGGTCATCTAATGTGTTGTTCTATTGGTTATAGGTGACGCATATTGGTCCTTGATTGTGGACACATCTATCACACATTCGACGCTTGAATGTGTTGGCTAACATACTTGTGGATGGAGGGATGTTAGAGTGGGTGGATGACATCGCGGGTGAACAAGCCCATTTTTTGATCTAGTGGCCATAGCAATAGCGACATGTACCATACTGTTGAGTGAGAGGGATGAGGCACACGAGGAGACATGATAAGCTAGAGAGGTGGTGGGTGGCGGTCATTTATTGTAGGATGTGTTTACGCAAGTTATCACACTACAAAGTCGCTTTACTGGAGCATTCAATAGAGGTGACACTACTATGTAGACAGTGGAGATTTATCAAGGTCACGATTCGCGACACAGAGTTAACGGTGAGGCATAAAGTTATAGAGCACTTGCGATACTAGACAATGATAATGATGATGAGATATGATTTGTATTGATGTATTTAATGTAGGGTGATGCCCCGGTGATGAGATGTTTGTAACTATGATCGTAGTTGATTATATATGGACATGTTTATTGGCATATGACAATTATATCAAGAGTGTGTATTGATGTTTTTATGTGATGATGATGTATGTGATTGTTATTTCTATATATGATGGTTGACGTGTTGAGTATTTTTTATGTTTATTGAGTTGACTTATAATGTGTAGTTAGTGTGATGATGATAGTATAATGTATGTGATGATAGAAAATGTATGATTGAAAAATAACCTTTTGTGATGAATGCTTGGTGATGTGTAAAAGCGTGATATAGTTATAATATGTTAGTATGATGAGGATAGGGGAAGGAGATTAGTGATGCCCCCAACATATATATGATGAGGTTCATTTAGATAATATCCCTCAACAATCAAGAATGAACCATAAAGCAAGAGTGCGTCATCGGGAAATGATTTGATAGGGTGCACTAGATGAATCGATAGAGCATGTGAAGAGAGGTTCTTATTGTAATATATCCCTAATAGTAATAACCACAAGAACACAAGTGATTCATCGGGGTAGGGTGATAGCAATCACCTACATAAACCAAGGCAACACGAAGCAATGGAAGCATGTGGAATGAAAGTAACATGAGCATATGAACCAAACTAAATGTTATGTGGAGAGTGGTGGGAGGTGCGAATGTCGAGGGTTGTGGAAGCCAATGTGAAGTAGTAACATGATGTGATGGATGATATGGGTGAGATGGTGCAGTGATAGATGGATGTGATGGAGAGCACACATGAGTGACGACTCTGTGGTGATGGAAGAACAATGACCTTAGCACTAGAAGAAGGAGATAACTCAATCGGAGTAGTAGCTCATGGATGAGGGAGAGGAGATATGGACCTCTCATGTGAGCGAGATCCAAAGGAAATGATGCCCTTATCCTTTAACTGTTACAATCGATCATAAAGAGCAAAGTAATCATTATCCCTATGGCCATTATTATGGTGATAGTTCTGATATGGTCGATCAGCTGAAATTGTAAATGATGTTGGTTAGAAGGTAAGCGAATTAAACGATCATTGATAAAATCACACAACACATCATGTGGTCAACCATGACGAGAGAAATATAATGGCTCACGCGAACAGTGTAGAAGATCAAGGTGTAGCTTGCCTTGGAGTAGGAGAAGAAGGATGCTTCTATGATGTAGTAGACCGAGATTTCTTGTGAGGAGATGGAGATCGTGTATGATGCCCAACTGATGGCAATGGATAAGAACTAGATGATGTTGTAGTAGTAACAATAGGTGGAGGATCTATAACATGTGTAAAGAATAAGGTCTTGTTCTAGATCAATGACTTTATAGCATAGAAGTGTGAATGATTCACATATATCATATTGTAATCTTTGTTTTAATGTTGGAATCAAACCACGACAGAAGATAATAGCTTCTCTAAATTGATAGGTTGAAAAACTACTTGGTGCATACAAACATTGAATAATAAGATGTAGTCTATGACAGATCTATAACATGTGTAGCAATAAGGTCTTGTTCTAGATCAATGACTTTATAGCAAAGAAGTGTGAATGAATCACATATATCATATTGTAATCTTTGTTTTAATGCTATAATCAAACCACGACAGAAGATAATAGCTTCTCTAAATTGATAGGTTGAAGAACTACTTGGTGCATACAAACATTGAATAATAAGATGTAGTCTATGATAGGTTGTGTTTTTCCCTGATGGAAAGTAGGTATATGATCATAGGTAACTTTAGGGCCATTGTTGATGATAAAGATACAGATAAAATATTCTTCCATATTATGATAAATGCTAATAGATCCAAATGGTAGGTTAGTATATCATTGTAAAGCCTCATCGGTAAGACTATGTCAAAAGGATTTTTAAAAAATCGATCATTATAATATGAATCCATAGCCATACGGTAATGTTTGAGATGCAAGTAGGGGTTTCAGTACCATTGAAACATGAAAAGGTAGGCATGATAAAATCCTTAGGAAATGTTGAGTTATGAATCTTCTTAGGAATAGGTTGTCATGCAATGAATTGTTATCAATGGAAGCATAATAGGCCTTGCTTTCTAATGTGAGTGATTGAAACCTGAAACTGTAAATGACCCACAACATGCATGAGATACAAGATATCATGTGAAGGAACAATAGAGGATGGCAATAATGTGTTAAGCAATTGTAACTTTCCATTGTAAATAATCATAGGGATGTCAAGAGGAGATGTAGGAGAAGTCGATGCTAAAGGTACACTAAGTGTAGGTGCTGAAGAAGTAATAGGTGATGAAGGACATGGAATGTCCCTAGAAATGATGGGACTAGCATCGGAAACATCCTTAGGAGATGGAGTGTTAAATGGAGATATAATTCTAGGAGGAGATGAACTAACAGATGGAGATGGAGTGATAGGAGGAGATGAACTAATAGATGGAGATGAGTCATGCATATTATTAGATAAAACCTCAGAAGAAGATGGCAATGGAGTAGGAGGTTCACACTCAATATTATGTAAAGTAGTAGATTGACTATCAATTGTTTCGTCAAAATTAGAGAGAGACTCAGAGATGAAGATATCATTAAGTGTATCATCAATTGGATCATCAACGTAGTGTGAATTAGTATGTGAACTAGTATGCGATGGATCATGATAAATATTATCAAAAATAGAAGAAGCATGAGATGTCGTTATAGTATTGGTCTAACTAGGAGGAGAATCAATATGCATATAGTACTACTATCGTCAAGACCAAACATGAAATCAATAAGAGAGTCATCTAGAATTTCCTTGGAAATTTTAGGAGGATCATGGCTAATTGTATAACAAGGTCAACAACCAGAAAAGCTAGTCGGATCCGAAACGATGCTAAAGAAATAATTTTCAAAGCTAGTAGGTATATTGCATTTGTTAGCTAAGAGGAGTTGTTGAATATCATTTGGCATAGTAACATCACGATATAGAGCCGTAAGCTCAACTATATTTGCCTCATTATAGATAGGATTGATATTAACACGAGGCATGATGAGTAGAGAAGGAGAAGAGCTATCCTTAGCCATTAGGGTTTCTTGGATCCTAGGGAAAAATGTTCTAAGCTATGGGTTCACCAAAATGATTCAATAAAATCTAGGCTATTTTCTTAAAATCATAAATGTACAGCTATGATAAATGACACATAAATGAAATATGAATGCTAAGTAATTTGTTTGATATTTTAAATGAAATAAAATTAAAAGAGAAGGTACTTACCTAAATTAGAATTACTCTTGTAGTGATTTAGGACTGAGCATAGTGATGGAATGGCAAGACAGAGCAACGCAACAATCTTTAGAAAGTTATAGTAGAGGAAGATTTAGTGAATGGGATGCCTGGAGGAGGATAGGGGTGCCACGGGTGCCTTGGTCCAAATGGGCGCCTGGTATGTGAAATAGCTGAAATTTGATCCCGATAGGGTTGTTAGTCTTCTAGCACTTCACCTTTGGTCACGCGAGTGTCACACTTAGTTCACTAATGTCTCTGTAAACCTGCAATGAAGAATTACCTGCAAAACCCCACACAAAGCATCAAACCCTAAAAAAAGAAAGATGCAAATGAAGGGGTCATATTGTCCTCAACTACCAAATGGATGGACTTATGACTAAGCATTACACTACATCTCAGACCAATGTAGTTTTATGTGCTTGTGTGTGCAATAATGTGCCTAGGTTGCCCTAAGCCTTGATAGACGTAGAGATATTAGACAAAGAACTAGATAAAATGCAAAATGGTGGATGGAATAGAATGAATACTCCCCTTCTTATGTAGTGTGTGATGCAGAATAATGCCCAAATGCAGTCCCTTGCTCTATGTAGATAGCTAGCCCTTGATAGTAATAGTCCACCCATAAGGTAGTATGTATGTTGTGTTTATATAGGGATCTCTTGTTCAAATTTTGACACTAATGACCTGACATGCTGACTAGCACCTAGGGAGATGCAAGGAAAAACCAGAAAGACCGACCTCAAATAATAAAAATAAAACCAAGTGTAACGGGGACTAGGATGCCTAGAATTAGGACCAGGGCATCCCTAATCCCTCTCTAGGCACCCTAGTCAAAGACTAATGATGACAACTAAGTGAATACTGACTGATAGGAATTCTGAGACCGATAGGAATTCCTGAGACCTGACGGGAACTGTATCAATGAGTGACAATTGTACAAGACCAACAACAATAAAGATCAACAAGACAAATGGCCAAACTATGAAATGGGTCATCAATGAATAATTTTCTTATGTAAGAACCATATATAAAACAACATACTTGGCGTTATAATAATAGTAGTAAGTGCATTATTTTTTTACTACACTTGACAAGTAGGGATTGTGATAATCGAGCAAGAGACTCAACAGTTCATCAGCCGGTCGAAAGAGCCGAGAAGGGTGATTCACATGATAAGTAGGGAGTTGAGCGTCGAGATCAACAAACACAACCACATTCACACCCCACACAAATCTGGGTGAGATCACGATTGACACAAACGAGATAAGGAATGAGTTAGCTAGGCCAACAAAAACATGTCATAAACGTGGCCACAACCATGTTAACCTCTCCAACAAGAAGGCTTAATAAATCCCTACCTTATTGCCACCCATCGAATGTGAGACTATCTCACCCCAAATAAAAATACAAGTGGTGAGGAGGGGATCCAATCCCTTACCACCGGTCCAAAATGATGAGGCCCAACCGATTTGGACCACGAGCCGGGTAATACGGATAAAGAACCTTGGTGGGATTTAAACAAGGTTGTCACATGATTGTGTATAGTCGTAGACCCCAAATATGGAGAAATGGCCCAAATAAGGTGAGTAAACTATACACCCCAAATATGGAGAAATGGCCCAAATAAGGTGAGTAAAGGCTTGTTCTACATTTTTTTATGTAGTGATGACATAACGAGACATTGTACACAATTTTGGAGAATTATTGCCCATTTTGGAGAGAGAAAATGTCATTTTAAAGAAAGAAAATGTAGGTGAAGGTCGTTTTTGTGTAGGAAGACACCCTTTGTAAAGGCGAGAGCTAGTTGTGGGGACTTTCAGAGGTGGTATAAGACACTTGCAGTCTGTGCCCATTTTGGAGACCTTGATGTAAGATTTGTGTTCATTTTACATCATTAATATAATATGTTCGTTGTTTTGCAAACCGAGATACGTAGTCTCTCAAGCGAACTCCATTATCAACTTTTGGAGTTTTTATGTCTTTGATTTTTCCTTCATTGATGTTTTTAAATTATTTTTCATTTGATTTTTTAAGTATATGTCAATTTTTAACGTAATTACATGTTTTACGGAAAATGAGTAATGAAAAGAGTAAATGTAGAATTGGGGGTAAAGGTTAAATTTACTTATTACACTTCAATTTCGAGTTTTTAAGTGCTAGTTTTAACATAGTACCTTAAATTGAGATACTTTTACTAAATATCCATAAAAATAGGAAACTAAGTTAAAATTCACCATTTTCGGATCATATATGTAAAAATCAATATTTGGCTATAAAATAGAAATCACTTACATATAAAATTAGAGTGTTTATTATACATAATATTTTGTGAGAATTTTCCTATCGCGTTTTGGTATTAACGTTAGATACAATTTTAATAAGACTATTTAAATTATTTATGTGTTTTAAAATTACACTATTATATAAATAATTCCCATTTTACTAACCCTCAAATTGTTGACTTATTAGCCCAATAAATTAACTTTTCATTTTTGTGTTCATCTAATAGGGTTAATCTAAGATTTCAATTATCAACTTTGACACAAAATTTAAACAAAAAATGTGTGAAACATCTTCGAACAACTAACAAGAAGAAATTTAGAATATTTTCAAGATTTTTAAAATTTCTAATTTGGTGATATTGTTAGGCTCGGAAAACAATCCATGCATATGCAAATAAAATCATGTAATTGTTTATTGGATGTGCAAGTGAATCTTTTGCTCTCACTTTATCAAATGTGGAATGGGTGTTTGAGCGAGAATTTGGGTAATTGATCGGGGATCAATTTCGGTGTTAAACGTTTCCTTAAATTCCCTAAAATGTGAAAGTGCGGTAGATCCTTCAAAAATATTTCGATGACTACAAGAATGTGGAAAACAAACACT